>APFE030468479.1:15242-42795 GCA_000404065.3 Pinus taeda | reverse complement strand
GACAAGTTTATGTCTGAACAAGGTTATACTAGATGTCACTCTGATCATTGTGTTTATTTGAAAAGGCATAATGATGGCAACTATATTATATTGTTATTGTATGTAGATGACATGCTTGTTGCAGGGTCTAACATGCAGGAAATAAATGTGCTCATAAGAAAATTGGAAAATTCATTTGCAATGAAGGATTTGGGAGCTGTAAAACAAATCCTTGGTACGAGAATAACTAGAGACAGGAAAAATCGTAAATTAACATTATCTCAGAATGAGTACATACAAAAGGTGTTGAAAAGATTAACATGCACAATGCAAAACCAGTTAGTACACCTTTTGCTAGCCATTTCAAACCTAGTAAGGCAATGTGCCCAAAGACCCAAGAAGACATGGATTATATGTCTAAAGTTCCATATGCATCAGTAGTTGGAAGCTTAATGTATGCAATGGTCTGCACAAGGCCTGATATTTCACATGCAGTGGGAGTTGTAAGCAGGTACATGAACAATTCAGGAAAGGAACATTGGATGGCAGTGAAATGGATTCTCAGATATTTGAAAGGTACCACAAATCAAGCATTATGCGTTGGTGGTTCAAACATTTCGCTACAGGGATATGTTGATGCAGATATGGCAGGTGACAGAGATAACAAGAGGAGCACTACAGGATATGTATTTATTGTCGGTGGAACAACTGTCAGTTGGGTTTCAAAAATCCAAAGTGTTGTTTCACTTTCAACAACAGAAGCAGAGTATGTTGCTGCTATAGAGGCTAGTAAAGCAATGATTTGGTTACAAAGGTTTATGGGTGAATTGGGTAAGGAGCATGATATGGGCACATTATACAGTGATAGCCAAAGTGCCATTCATCTTGCAAAGAACTCAGCATTTCATCCCAGGACTAAACACATACAACTCAAGTACCATTTCATACGATCAGTGTTGGAAGATGGAGAGTTGAAGATGGAAAAGATACACACTAGCCAGAATCTTGCAGATATGCAAACAAAAGTTGTAACCAGGGAGAAACTGAGAATATGCTCAGTTTCAATTGGTCTTCAAGGATAACGATGAAGATGAGACATAACCAGGTCCAAAGAGGAGTCATTGTCCAGCAAATGAAGCAACGGTGGAGTTTCTATAATCAGTCTCCAAGTGGGATATTGTTGGGTGTGGAGCCTGATTATCTTCTGCATTCAAAGGTATCGCCACATTGGACCCTAGTTCGAAATGGGGGCGGCAACTCCGCTCGTAAAATATTCACTAAAAGGGGGGTTTCGGGGGGGAGCTGCGACCTTTGGGGAGCCCCCCACACGAGCCCCCCCTAGCAAGGGGGTTTCGGGGGCAACGCCCTTGAAGTTAAAACAGATGTAAAATTGCCTTGTAAAAGTATAGTAATTTCTAGTCAATCTGGGTCGTTCATTGGGCGAATGATCTGACGGCATAACTTATGTTTAGTTTAGGGTTTTCGGCCCTAGAAGGCAACCCCTCTCTTGTATGAGGGCATTGTATTTGAGGCTGTGTAATAGATGTGTATTCTCTGAGCGAGAAGTATAGAGGTGAGACTGTGAGAGAAAATAGAGGATATTATATCGGATCTATTGTAGGTTGTGTCTCTTCATTTTGCTGGATAATAGAAAGGAAGGAATGGCTATTTGGGGTGGACGTAGCCCAAACTGGGTGAACCACGTATATCTGTGTCTCTCTTGTTTTATGTGTTTTCTGTGTTTATATTTCTGCAATATTTTGTGTGTTCCATTGCTCCATAATATATAATTTTCTAACAATCTGGAGAGTTAATTCTCATTTTAATGTAAAAACTTGCCCCTGGGTGAATGCCTTATTGCCTTTTGAAAAGTTGTGCTGCAGCGGTATTTTGACAAGAAAGAGATGCATGTTACTCTGATCATGTCACATATACTTCGCAATTACCCACTTGTCTCTGTACACAATCCTTCAACAAAGAGGATCTAGAAAGAGAATATTGTGTTCAGCAATAATTTCGTCCCAAAACATAAAGCTTAAGGTGTGTGCCAGATATGTTTAAACAAGGCATGGTTGTTCGTTTGATCACATCCCACATAATGCTCAATTATAGTTATGTTCCCAAATTATAGCCCCTTTTCAGTAGAGAGGAGCTACAAAGGGACTGTTGTACTGAATCATAATCTAGTCTCAAAACAATCTGGCAACCTGCAATTAGACATCACATACTTCAACCATTTCTGGCTTGTGGGATACCATACAACAACCATTTTTCTTTACCGTATGCAGGTCATTTCAAAAGCGTCTATTGCAGGAGTTGCTATTAAATGTATTGTGTTTCCCTGTAGATTTTATTTGATGACAATCACCGGAATATAGCCACAGGAAAGCGCGTAGGCCTGCAAACTGTAGTAAGACTATGTTTTTCTAAATGGGATACGAGGCTTTTGTAAGCTCGTTTAATTGGTCCAATCTTTTCTTAATTTAATATTGGTGTTCATTGTCATCATCAGGTGTGAACTTCAGTCCGAACAAAGGAATCATATTTTTCCCTTGAAAGTATTCACAACATTAGAGAAGCCCTGCCTGAGATATGGGAAGAAAAAGATGTATAGAGCACCGAAAATGCTGTGCGTTCAAGACTAGCAAGTGCAACTATTGAAACTGTTGTCATTACATAAGCCATACCCTCATTGAATAAGGGAACAGTGGACTCGACTAATCCCTTTGGAGTGTTTGTCTCTGGTTAGAGGAAACTCCAATTATCTGTAATCTTTAAGTTTAAGATTTAAGTTTTAGCTAAATAGTTTTTGATAAAAGAAAAATTACAATATCACTCTTTCGTTTTCATTACATCATTAACGTCTATGTTTGTCTTGGAGAATTTGAATTATCACAAACACGATTGGATGAATTGGCAAAATGTTTTTTATTTGACAGGGCAGAATGTGTGTTCTTCATTTTAGGAATGGGCAAAATGACTAAATAGTATTCCCTTCTCAAGCGAAAATACGCTGCCAGTATGTCATATTTTCCGAAACTTGTTTATTTTGTGTATTTTAATTGAGAAAAAGTTCTTACAGAACTCTATGGACTATCTTAATAAATAACATCATCGAAATCATTAAAAGAATATGACTTTTACAAAATATCTAGCAGAAAAGTTCTTATATCATCTTCAATTCATTGAAAAATGTGCAACCACGAAAATGTTTACCTCTGACTGAGAAAAATTGCTTCCAATTACCAAGGAAATTAGACGAAATTTGAGTTCTTTCCTATGGAGAATATACTCTATAAGAAGAAGACAGATGCAAATAGAAATTTCTGCATCTCTAGGGCGATTATTGTATAACAACAGCGATATTGAAGTTATTTTAATTTTAATTTTGTAAGGAAACTGTTTCAAGGACCAGTCATAAAAAATTTAGAAACTGGATTTTAAAGCTGAGACATGGAATGAAAGACAATTCACATATTTTCCAATAGAAGTCATAGAAATGAGAAATTTAATCAAAGCATAGAGTCCTGCAACAAATTTTAATTCATTGCTTGCTTGACATTTGCATACATTATCTTTAATCAGGGTCGAACATAGCAATTTGGTTTTTAAAGTAAAATAAATATTATTGTTACAATAAACAGTTTTTGATCAAAGAAAATTACAATATCACTTTTTTGTTTTCATTACATCTGTGTCTGTTTTGGAGAATTTGAAATGAGAAGTTTAATCAAAGCATAGAGTTCTGCATCAAATTTTAATTCATTGCTTGCTTGACATTTGCATACATTATCTTTAATTAGGGCTAAACATAGTAATTTGGTTTTTCAAGTAAAATAAATATCACTGTTACAATAAACATTTTTTGATAAAAGAAAATTACAATATCACTTTTTTGTTTTCATTACATCTGTGTCTGTTTTTGGAGAATATGAAATGAGAAGTGTAATCAAAGCATAGAGTTCTTCATTTTAGGAATGGACAAAATGACTAAATAATATTCCCTTCTCAAGCGAAAATACGCTGCCAGGGCAGGATGCATGTTCTTCATTTTAGGAATGGGCAAAATGACTAAATAATATTCCCTTCTTAAGTGAAAATACGCTGCTAGTATGTCATATTTTCATAAATTTGTTTATTTTGTGTATTTTAATTGAGAAAAGGTTCTTACAGAATTGTATGGACTATCTTAATAGATAACATCATTAAATTATTAAAAGAAAATGACTTTTACGAAATATCTAGCAGAAAATTTCTTATATCATCTTCAATTCATTGAAAAATGTGCAACCACGAAAATGTTTACCTCTCACTGAGAAAAATTGTTTCCAATTACCAAGGAAATTAGATGAAATTTGAGTTCTTTCCTATGGAGAATATATGTGTTTTAGCCATTTTCCTTCAGTTATGCTCCTTTTGAACTCTTCAAGGAATGTTTAAAGGCAGTTTAGGGTCAAATCCTCTATCCACTATAAGAGAAAAATGGCGTTCTCTTTACCAAGAGGAGAAAAAATTCCAGGTAAGGCAAGATCTAGTGTTCTTAGAAATTGAATATCCACTGCTCCAAGCCCATTTCTAATAAATGGCTCAAGATTTATCTGGCTACTTTTATGATCTTCATCCAAAATATATCGAGAAAATAATGCAGATCCATGATGAAGTTTATGGTATTTTCTGGATCGTTCTCTATTTGTGTTAGTGTTGAATCCCTAGACTGTTTGGATATCTCCTTCTAACTCTCCAGTACTAACAGATCATCACTAGGAGACTTGACCCTCTTGTTGCAAATACCATATCTAAATGATGGAGAGTCAACAATTTGCCTGGTGTGTTTAGAATTTTGGTCAACATCTTCCTCATTACCTTGCTCGTGTTCATCATGTTCAAAAAAAGCACCAACAATAGCAGTGGGAAGTCTCTAATTTTGAAGAGATGAACTCATGCCTTCAGAGTCACCAAGGACAATAGTAGTAGTGGAACCTACAGGATTACTAAATTCTATATCATCGACAGAGAGCAGATTCGTGTTATCTTCCATTCGAGTAATAAAAAAAATCACAAACTACACATATATAGGCAACATGAATATAGTGGACAACACACAATAGTTTGAAACAACAGTTAATATTTTCTTATCCACACAATATAAAAGTTACACCCCTGTCGTGAAGGGATTATGATGGCTTCTCAAAAGCCTCAGGCACCCTCTCAGTAGATTCACTCTACTCATTCTAGCTATATATAAGCCTAACTACAATGCTCTCCCAACTTGACTTGACAAGAAAGGAAACAAGAATTACAAAAATATCTCTCTGTCAAAGGAATCATTAGCCAATATAACAAATAATCGTTCCTCAAGAGATGTTTAGATTCAGAGGAGCCAAGCCGAGCTTCTCTCTCATAATCTTAACATCCCCTTTGCAAAGGGTTTCATTAGAATGATAACAACCTACATTTAAAGCATTTCTCCACCCCTCTCCTAATTAGAAATACAAGTTTGGGTTCTCTACTAATTTTCTCCACACCCATTTAATCTAACAATGGACATAGAGCATGTATATTTATACCTGTGTGTTGGAAATACCATTTTATACTTTAATGTTTATTATTTTTGTTTTATTATTATTACTTGAATTTCTTCTTAACAAGTGGTTGTGTTTCTTTTGGTTTCCGTGAAAGTATAGGCTCCAATGTTGGCTCTCTTATCATGGAGTATAATTCATCTTTGAGAATTTCTCAATTATTAAATTAGGTTAGTCAACTGCTTAAACTATTAAATTTATTTCAAATTTTTTTTGTTACTTTATAAGTTAGACACTAGCTTGAAATATTAAACTTATTTCAAAATGTTTTTATTACTTTGTAGATAAGGTGTAGATTTCTTGGCTCTATGATGAAAATAATGAAGGGAAAATACATCTTAATCTGTTACTTGTGCTCTTTGATGGAAGTTTTGTAATGCATGTCTGAAAAATACACGGTGAGAGAAAAATGCATATTATGCTTTGAGGAATGTTTTTCGCTTGTCAAACTTATAGTATTGAATTTAACACACTTAACACTTTACAACAATGAACTAACAATATTCATGATGAAAATAGCAATATGGAAGATTTATCTGCATAATGAAAAAGACAATATGGGATATTCCAATCACTTTCCAAAGGATTTTTTAAAATGTGGATGTGACAAAAGGTTGTTGTGGAAGGTGTTGTTTGTATATGGGAAATTTCTTGATCATTGTGTATAATCCTAATGTTGATAGATATGTCTACTAACTGGTGGTTCCAGTTAATGGGGCATTGATTTGAATGTTCAATATATTTTAATTCTTTATCAAAGTATTCTTTTATTGTATTTGTATTCTTTAATTTATATCTTAAAGTGTTTCCTTTACAACATCTGATGCAAACGCTAATTTATTCAATCATACATTCTCTTTCAATATCTTTTTAATGAAGAATAAAATATATTTTTAAGAGTCGTGAAGAATAAAAGCGTTCGACTTTTCGTGAAGAATAAAAGAGTCCAATCTTAATTAGTGTTGTTAACCCATCATCCCGCCGCCCAGGAAAAATGATTATGATGTCGAAAATAGGCAGCAGATAGTTGAAAACCCATCATCCCGCCGCCCAGGAAAAATGCCGCCCAGGAAAAATGATTATGATGTCAAAAATAGGCAGCCTGCAACACTGCAGAAGCAGACCCTTGAAACAAGAAAATAGGCAGCCTGCAACACTGCAGAAGCAGACCCTTGAAACAAGAATGGCGTCTGACAGATATCATGCGAAAGAACTTGTTAAGTTTTGTTACCCAGGGGTTCATTGTTGCATAATTTTCCTGGTTATATTGAAGTCTGTTTACTGCGACACTGGTTGTTTGAATCACGAAATTCATTCTCTTTTGAATTTTAAAAACCATCTACATGATTCTGTTGGATGCCTGGCTTCATGGAATATTGCTTCAATTAACTGTTGCGAGTGGGATGGCGTGTCTTGCGACGGACGGACCGGTCATGTGGTTGGTGTGGATGTGCATAATTGCAGCCTGAATGGTGAGTTCCGTCCTGCACTATTCTTTCTTTCTCAATTAAGGGATTTGGAGAGTTTGAATGTCGGCTCCAATAATTTTAAGCGCCAACATATTCCCCAAGAGCTGGGCCTGTTGAAGAAATTAACACACCTTAACCTCTCTAAAGCGGGATTTTCAGGCACCATTCCGCGGCAGCTGGGAAACCTCTCTAGCTTGACAGTACTCGATCTCTCTTCCTCTGCTTTTACGCTGGAAAGTCACGACCACTCATGGCTTACAAATCTCACAGCCTTGAAACACCTTTCCCTTGACAGAGTCGACCTCTCAGCGATGTCTTCCGCATGGGGACGGTCAGTAGGTCGCCTTTCTCAGCTCAGGAACCTTTCATTGTCGAACTGTGGCCTGACGGGTGCCATTCCCCCTTCGCTGCAAAACCTTACATCCATAGAAATTCTACATCTTGATAGCAACCCATTTCACACTGAATTCCCCAGTTGGTTAAGCAATATGACTAGTTTGATTTCCTTGCAGATGTCCAATTCAAGTCTCAACGGATCTCTTCCGTTTGAACTCTCTCAGATGCCTCGCCTAAAAAGAATTTACTTGGACAACAATAGAATATCTGGCAATGTTTCTCAGATTTTTCAGGGCCAGTGGAAGACCCTGATCCTTTTCCATATGGAAAACAATAGTTTGAAGGGATCCTTGCCATCTTCTATAGGAAAACTGTCGGCCTTGGCTCAGCTAGATCTGAAACACAACAATTTGAAGGGAAAGATTCCATTTTCATTAGGCCTTCTCCGCTCGCTTACTGTACTAGACTTGGGCTACAACCTTTTATCGGGATCAATCCCTATCTCCCTAGGATGGTTGTCTAAACTGACCAATATTAGTCTTTCTCACAACAGTTTGAGCGGACCGATCTCAGAGACACACTTTCACAGTCTGAAGAATCTAAAATATCTTGACCTGTCCAAGAACAAATTGTCCTTCAATATCACCTCCAACTGGAACCCACCATTTCAGTTAGATGTCTTGAGATTATCTTATTGTGAAGTACAGAGCTTTCCTCTTTTCCTGAGGGCTCAAAATTCTATGACGACACTGGCTCTATCTTGGAACGCCCTCAAGGGACAAATTCCTTCATGGTTGTGGAATCTTCCCATGCTTGAGCAAATAGACCTCTCGTACAATCAGTTGGAAGGGCCAATACCATCTCAGTTGTATAACTCGACGACTTCATTGAAGGAGGTGGCGCTACGAGGTAATCAGTTGAACGGCAGCCTTCGCCATCTATCAAGTTCGGTGGCTGCCTTTCCTTGGGAACTTGATCTGTCAATTAATAACATTACTGGTTCAGTCCCCCAAGAATTCTGCACGATGTTGCATGCTTCAAATTTCTTATCTTTAGCCTCAAATAAACTAGAGGGACAAATTCCTTCTTGCATTTGTGAGCAATCAGAGCATCTAGAGGCTCTGGATATTTCCGACAACATGTTATCTGGCAACCTGCCCTCCCATTTAGGTGACTGCTCTTTTCTCAAGGTATTGAATCTAGCAGGTAATAAATTCCATGGACCGATACCGATGGAACTGGAAAAATTGAAGAAACTTCAGGTACTTCACATCAATAGTAACAATTTAAGTGGAAATATTCCCGAGTCTCTACAAAATTGTAAAAAATTAGAAATTTTGGATTTGAGCAGAAACAGGCTCTCAGGCAAAGTGACCGAATGGATTGTGGAACTTTCTGAACTCCGCATACTTGTTCTCAGATCAAACAATTTGGAAGGTAGAATACCCATCCAAATCGGATGCCTTCAGCAGCTCCAAATTCTTGATCTAGGAATGAACCGTCTGTCAGGTACGATACCGCCACATCTTTCAAACATATCAGTAATGATCGACAAAAATTTCCCCAAGTATAGACCCGCTAAGCCTGAGCTGAGGTATGGACAGTACTATAAAGATGTAGTTAACGTGACCGACAAGGGTCAGGAAATGGCGTATGAATTCTTCCTCACGTCCGTCACTTCTCTGGATCTTTCGGGAAACATCCTTTCTGGTGACATCCCCGTGGAAATTGGAGATCTGCGGGGTCTGCAGATTTTGAATCTGTCCCATAATCATCTTATGGGAAACATTCCAGAAGAAATTGGGAGAATGGTAAATTTAGAAAGTTTAGATATGTCATGCAACCAGTTAGAGGGAATAATACCTGCTACACTTGCAAAGCTTAGCTTCCTCGGCGCTTTTAACCTATCAAATAACAACCTATCAGGAAGGATTCCATATGTAGGACAATTGGACACATTTGGGGTACCCTCGTTCTCTGGTAACCCGGAGCTGTGCGGTTCTCCGCTTCAGAGAAACTGCAGCGATCAAGCATCAGGTGAGCCTGACCATAGTCATGAGCAGACACTTGTTCGTTGGTGGGAATCATGGGAAGCTGGAATGGGTTTTGGAATCGCAATTGGGTTTGGCAGTGTGATCGGTGCATTAGCTCTGAGCAGACGATTGGCCATGCAATACTTTCATGTTGCTGACAGGTTTATAAACTGTTTCTATGACAGGAGTTGCTGTTAGCCGTTTTTATCTATATTCTCTATCGTAGATTTCGGAAATTTTATACAATATATGAATAACTCTATAGTGTAGATTTCGGAAATTTTCCAGGAGTTTATGAATAAGAGTAAAGTTAATTTGATCTTCATTTTATTTATCATATTCCAAAATATTTGGAAATCTGCAATCAATTTAAATTTAACAGTTGCAAAGCAGTCCTTGCACATAGGTGCATTTATTTAGTTTTTATAGTTTCAAACTACTAAAAACGTTCATGTAAATAAATGAAAATGAATAGATTTCAAAATATTTCGAAATCTGCCATCAATTTAAATTCAGCGGTTGAAGAGTAGTTTTTGTAAATAAAATTCGAGTGCTATTATTTAGTTTTTATAGTTTCAAACGACTAGGAACGTTCATGTAAATAGATAGATTTCTTGGTTCATTGCTAATTGTTTGGTTGTCAATTTGTTAAAAATGATCCATTGTCATATCTAAAATAACCATAAAGTTGTGACTGTTTTGAAGAACTGATCAGCAGTTATAGCCAGTTGCGAAGATTAAAACAGTTATTTAGCTAAATTGTACAAGCTGGCTTTCTGCGTTTGTTGCGAAGATTAAAACAGTTATCTAGCTAAATTGTACAAGCTGGCTTTCTGCATTTGTTGCGAAGATTAAAACAGTTATTTAGCTAAATCATACGAAGATTAAAGCAATTTTCTTATGGCAACCTTTTCTGTTTCGTTTTTCTAGAAAATGAAATTTAGATCTAATCTCTGGCTTCAACGTTGATGGATCCCTTGGAGTTCCCCTCTGAGGCTATGCTGCTTAGCATGAGCATAGGAGTCGTGGATTAGTCTCTCTATGTATTTTATTTAAGCAGTTGGAGCTTCCGAATTCAACCATTATTGTTTGATGATCTTTTTCGGCAATGCTATTTCTAAAGTAGTACAGCTTATCTTCGCTTTAATAGCAAGGTGTTGTTTCTGAATTTAATTTATCAAATCTATATGCAAATGATAGATTTGTTAAAGGAATATATCATTTCAATGTTTTCATAAATAATTTCCATTTATTTGTATGTTCTTCACTTATTACCATCCGGAAATATTTTTGTTGATGATTATGATTTTTAGTCTTTGTTTGAATCATATTTAGGTTTGGGTGGAAGTGGTGTTGGATAGTGGCAGCTGGCATGTTAACAACATGCCATGTGTCATAGTTTTGTATCTTGTCTGAACAGATTGAAGATCAGAAGTTACCAACAACTTCATTATTATTCACGAATTTTTCAATTCCCCTTTATCGTAAACATCACTGGTATGTTTGAAAGTGTAACGTTTAAGGTTTTTTTGAGGTTAGTTAAGTGAGTTGAAGAGAAATCATGTATGGTGGTGATCAAGGAGAGCGAAGAGAGAAAGTACATAAGTATTTTTTTTTAAGTTGATTGTAGGATGGTAAAAGAGCAAATAAAGGTTTTCAAAGGAGTTGAAGTTTGTTTTCGGTTTGGTACATGGTACATGGAGTGGTAGGTTAATATAGAAATCAATAATTTTATCTTTAAAAATATATTATATATATTTGAAAAATATAAATATAAAGATTTCAAAATTTATATTAAAAACAATATTAGATAATGTATTTTGAGATCAACAATTACTTAGTCAAAGGGTTAGTTAGGTCTTTTGGTGACCTAAATTTATAATTTGGTTAAAGATGATTTGACATATAATTCCATTTTATCTTGTCAAAGAATTTGATAGAAATGAATAAACATAAGAGATATATGAGAAGATAATGGTTTTCTTTTAGACTAACAAATTTTAGTACTTCAAAAGTTGTACATGCTTCCCAGTTGGTTTAAATTTGAAGCTATAATTGTATCGAAAATCTCTTAATTTGTTTGGTCCCTATCCATTACACATGAGACATTTTAAAGTTGTCGTCATGTTCCTTTTGATATTTCATTTCATTGTGCATCATGCTTTGTGTTCATCCTTTGCTCTCACATATTGTATTCCTTAATCCAATCTCTTCCATTATTATGCTTTATTATGTAGTTGTGTTCCTCTTTTGATATTTCATTTCATTGTGCATCATGCTTTGTGTTCATCCTTTGCTCTCACATATTGTGTTCCTTAATCCAATCTCTTCCATTATTATGCTTTATTATGTAGTTGTGTTCCTCTTTTTCTCCACACCGTTGACCTTTTTTTACATTTCAAATTAACCCATATTGTAATCTTGTTTTAGAAAGACATGGAAAAGTCACTCCACTTCCTCATTGTTAAGATATCAATTCTCCATAATAAATTACTCAATCAATCATAACCAATTATGAATTCAAACAAAGTCAACACAAAATCCTTGTCATGTTCCAATTCCTTCTCTATATTTTCAATCCCATTTCAAGTAATTTGTGTTAGTTTGTGCATGTCTAAAAATATGAGTTAAATGAAATAAGATGCATCAATAAGGAAACTTTTCAAATTTTACTATCCCCACATGTTGATTGATTGGATTGATATTGAGAACTTTGGCATATACATCAATTCTCCATAATAAATTACTCAATCAATCATAACCAATTATGAATTCAAACAAAGTCAACACAAAATCCTTGTCATGTTCCAATTCCTTCTCTATATTTTCAATCCATTAATAAACAAGTGCCATCATCACATTTCAAGTAATTTGTGTTAGTTTGTGCATGTCTAAAAATATGAGTTGAATGAAATAAGATGCATCAATAAGGAAAATTTTCAAATTTTACTATCCCCACATGTTGATTGATTGGATTGATATTGAGAACTTTGGCATATACATTTCTCTAAAATCAGGTTATCCCCTTCTAACTTAGATATATTGCACTTGCAATAGTTACTATAAAGAATGTAAATGTAAAGGTAAAAGATAAATAATGCATTCACATCATAATTTTCTTTTTTAATGTTTGTTTCCACTAATGGTTTTTCCACCCATGTCATCAGATCTTTAATTATTGTTTGCCATTTAGAAGCCTCTTTCCTCTCTGATAATATGACAATGATGGGGAAACTATGGGGAGACTATCTGTTTCAATTTTCATCTTTCAACTCAAATTTAAAGATAGAAAAATATAGGTTTTAATAATAATAGAGCGAAAAACTCTTATATTTTGTTATCTAAACTTTAAGATAATTTTTCTTCTTTTGTGTGTAGGAGAAGATGAATTTGTGATTTTTTTTTTAAAAGACATATATAGCTCTCTCTAACATGGTTTAATAGATATTTAAAGTGCAATTACCATTTTAGATAATTCAATTGTTTTGGTTTTCTTTTCTTAAGAAAACAAAACATGACCATGTGGCAAGGATGCTTCTAGGCTTGTAATGCCAAGCGTTCTAGTGTCCAAATAACCTAGAAAATTGATAATTAAATGTTATTTGAAATGGGACCTATTGTTTAAATAAGAATTACTAAAGAAGAGGGGTTGGTTCTCTGACCTTGGAACAACATCGACGCACCTCCTGCTATGGTTTTTTGTCTCTCAAGGTTGCGGTGGACCTTCCGTTTCTCCCGACAACTTGACCTCGGATAAGGACTGAACCTAGCATGGAGGGGGTGGGTAAATCATCGATCCCCCTCTCCCTTGAGACCAACAGAACCTCGCACAGTGTCGTGTCACTCCCGGGTCACTTTGCTGCTCCTAGGCGCTCGCTGTCATCCTCTAGCTCCGCTCTTGGTAGAACTCATCCATTTGCCGCCCATACCTCCACTGTTCATCTTGAAGACGACCCTGGGTTGGATTGCCCTCCTCTTTCCTCAGCTACGCTGAATCTTTTGGGCTCCTGCTTACTGACATATCCATCTTTCAATGTGCCACTCCCACAACTACCTATCATCTCAGGCCCTCCTGGTTTCGCTCCCATCCCTGGTTCACGACCAGAAAACCCTAACCTTAACCCTTACCCCCCTGGTAGCTCATCCATCCCTACTGTCCCTAACCCTAACCCTAACACTCCTATACGCTCTGGCTGCTTTAGCTCCCCCATTCCCACCCCTAAATCCACCCCCTCCACTCCGTAGACAGTTAAACAAGGGACCTGTGGACTACTAAAGGATTTCCTGACAGCGAGCGCTCAGACAAGAAAAAAAAGGGCAGGTGCCTTAGGGTTGGTGATAGAGACATTAAGCTAGCCCTAGGAGAGGACCTATTGATGGGAGAAGTGGACAACACAACCAAGAAGGTTATGGTCGGGCACGTCCGAGGGAGGAATTATTCTGTTGAATGGCTGAAGCTCTGGATTGAGGAAATCTGGGGCTCCCTCCTCAAATATCTCCCCATCATCCATGTACTAGCAAGGGGCTGGTTTGCCCATTGTTTCCACCAGGAGGAATACACGAACTGGATCCTCTCCAGATTTTGGCATATCGAGTTAGTGCCAGTTTTGTTGAAGCATTGGGACCCCTTGTTTGATCCAAAGTGCGAAAAACTTGGAGCTGGTCCAATATGGGTTCGACTTCCGGGCCTTCCTCTACAATACTGGACTCCCTCGATCTTCAAGAGAATTGGAAATGCCCTGGGAACCTACCTGGATCATGATCAATCCTTTGAATCATTTGGGATCATGACCATGGCCCGAATTCTAGTGCATCTGTATACCAGAGCTGGACTTGAGGAGAAGATTACACTGCTCTGGAGACATTACACTTACAGGCAAAACCTGGACTACGAGGGGGTACCTTTCTGATGTCGCCACTATCATAAATTTGGACACCTTTATAAGGACTGCCCCCTTCTCTTGAAAATAGTCTCGGTTGTAATGGGTCCATTACAAAGGCATTCATAAGAGCCGATGGTTGATGTGCATCACCCAAGTCCAGATCTCACTAAGGATGATGCTGGGAACATTGTCCAAACTTCCAGTGCCTCCCAGATGCCGCCTCCATCTCCTCCCAAGACCAGATCCAGATCTGCGGTGAAAGCAGCTCCATCTTCGGGTACTGTCTCTACACCCTTCTCCTCTGTCTTTGAATTTGATCATTTATCTGTCCCTATGGCATCACTTCCTTCTTCCACCGGCTTCATTTCGGACCCTATTAAGTGCTCCTTGAATCAACCCTAGATTATTTACTCCACTACCCCTCCATTGATTACGGGCCTGGTGAACCACCCTTCACCTAAAAAATCTCCTAAGGGCCTACATGCCTATAACCTTCGGCCTCGCAGACCTTCCACACTAGAGTCCCTGGGACTAGGTATCATTCATGCCCCCTCCGACCATAAGCCGACACAAGGGCAGCCCTTCAAACTCGCCAAAGCTATCAAAATTGTCAGGGCCGACGTTGCCTAGGGTTGTCAAAACACTATTGAATGGGTTCTTAGAGCATCAAGCTCCCCCTCCATGGTTTCCCGATGAAATGGCTCTCCTTCAACTGTAGAGGCTTGGTTAGCCCTTAAAAGAAACTGGCACTCAAGAGGCTCATATCATGCAAACCCTGTGATATTATTTTCCTACAAGAAACTCTGGGGTCCTTAGAACGAACTGTAAAAATTATTTTGAGTATTCTACCTAGATGGCATTTTCAAGCCATCGATGCAGCTGGCAGATTTGGGGGCCTTACTCTCGGGATAAATCCTCAGACCATCAAAGTGATTACATCTTGGGGTGGTCTCGGCTTTCTCGGTATGGGTCTCTTAACCACAGCACTGAGAAAATAGATCTGTATCATTAATATATATGCTCCCTATCAACATAGACTGGATTTTTGGAATCATCTTTTGGATGGCCCTTTGACCAACCCTTCCACTATTTTGGGAGGTAACCTTAATTTCTCCATAGGCAACGAAGAATCATGGGGTCACCACTCTCAACTCGATCCTCTCTCGGATCAGCTGAGCTCCATATTTGACCGAAAGGTCTCATTGACGTCCCTATGAATAAAAAGAGGCCAACCTAGCATAATAGAAGAACTGGAGATGCTGCCTTAGGAAGAAGACTAGATCGTTTCCTAATCCATGAAGAGCTACTAATGACATTAAACAACTATAGGAAATGGGTGGGCTCAGGTGGCATGCCAAATCACTCACCTATTTACCTGGAAATAATGGTTGCCTCTGTTAGAGCCTAGATTTGCCTCAGGCTGGAAAGGCAAGGTTCTAGGTCCACATCAAACCACGCTCAGCCTCGTAGCTAGCCCTACGAGGACAAGAGAGGGCTCTCTCCAGGTCAATCTCGGAAAAAGATGATCGATGAGGCTCGCGATGACTGAAATAGAAGTTAATTTTAGGCTAGGTATGAAGTACAAGGGTTTGATTTGAGTTTTTATGAGTTTTGTGTTGAAACAGGGAAAGGCAAATTTGGGCTTGGGGATTGAGGCACAGTTTTTGCAGAGCTTTGAATGGGGCAAGGAAGGCGATCGTCTTGATGCTTTTAAAGGGAATGAATGGGTAGATCAGACTGGTGAGGAGCTAAGGAGAGCAAGAAGCTTTCAAAGATTCTCCTTAAACAGATGAAAACATGGAAAATCAAACAAACTTAAAGGCAGAGCATAACAAATTATGGATTCTACCTTAACACTTCATTTGTTCAATTGCAGAAGATGAGAGAAGGAAAATTATACACATAACAACTTAAAGATACTGAAAAAAGCACACCATCAACACATAAAGCCACATGAATCCCAAACAGTGCTGCGAAACCCTGGTCTTTTCTTTGCCAAAATTGCAGAGATACAATGTACAATATAGTCTAGGCTTTTCCCCAAAAGTCCAACCCTGAGAATGACTTAGAAAATACATAATATAGGCAAGAAAACCCATTCCCTTGCCTCTAGGGGTCAAGCTCATCATCCTAGGAGATATTTCAACCAACTCTAAACAAAGCACTACAATCTAGGCAGTCAAAACAACTTGCCTCTATAAGGTAGGAAACTTATTCATTCATTAAATTTTCAATCTTTGGTGAATGAATCTTCTAGAACAAGTAACTAGGTGCCAAAATTACATCATGTTCAGTCAATTACATCAAGAGAAGTCAAAATTTACATCAAGAAGTGAAACTGGTGAAAACTGGCCGAATTTCTGAGCTGGAGGATGAAAATTTGACCAAAAACCTCTATGCGTAGAGCACTGATCTCCATGCATAGCGCACCTTTCAGCCCGTGTTTGGGGCACTTCCCGACATCCAAATTGAGATCATGATAGCTCGTTGGAAATCCCTGGATGTCTACTATCCAACCCAAGTGGAATTTCCCAATTTGGAGCTCATTTGCCCCCTCAAAATTGCATTCTCCAAGAAGTACTTCCTGTTGGAGCAAAAGGTGGCAGCAAAGTGGTTTTCATGGTGTTTTTGGGCCCTTTGATCATCCAGAACTTGATGAAATGCTTCAGTAATAGCTGAGCATGCATAACTCACCATGACAAACCCAAAAATATAAAGTTTTCCTTTATAAAGGGTCCCGATCAAAAGCGAGCGCATCGACACGCTACGCGTTGAGCTGAAAAAACCTGTTTTTAGGCCAAAATTTTTCAAAATGACAAAAATTTCTCCAAATTTGCTCAAATTAGGAGTGAAGACCCTCCATCATGTATCATGTCCAACCAATGAAGCCTCAGCCAAAATACTGAGTGGATCAGGCTTTTTCCACCGTTTTAGTGCTTTGCTCAACCGCCTCTTTAGAATCTTCATTTTGGCTTTGCAGACATGCATACGAGCCCAATAATGATTTTTCATATGACGAAGCATGTCTTTGTCTCTATTGGCCTTTGCCAACAATTTCTCCAGATGAGTGTTAACATGGATGAGCATAGACTCTCGATCAGTCAGTGTCATATCACCCGGTCTCTTTCGGGCCAATTCTCGATCCTCACAGATTTGACGCAGCTCATAAAGTGTATGTTCATCCTCTAGCTGTTTGTTACGCTGCTCCAGGTATTTTATCACCCACTTAGCCATCTATAATTTCTTTCTCAACGATTCATTCTCAGCTTTTTGCTCCCGGATGATCTCCTTTAGCTCCGAGCTAGGAGAGCTCGCATCAACATCAATGATCGTGAAATCAGTGTCCTGGCCTCCTAAAGGACCCTCATCATGCATAGGCCTCTTGCCCCTGTCCTGGATCTGTACCTGTGCTGAAGAAGAAGGCGAGACCCCTTCCACATCATGTGGAGATAATACTTGTGCTGCTGATGCAGTCAACGAGACCCCTTCCCCCTCTGGTGGAGATAGTACTCGTCGTGTAGATGCAAATAAGGCCCTGTGGCCTCGCTGGTATGTCACATACACTGGAGCATTGACATGCTCAGTCTCGGGAATGTCAAAATGATGTGAAGGCTCTCCCTCATCATGAACTATCTCTGGAGGTGGCTGTGGCACTGTGAAAAAGTGCCGAGAAATAAAATCCTCCCAGGTAATGCCCTATTGTGTCAACTGATGAACCACTACGATCTTGATCAGCGCGTAATGATAAATACTTCTATGCTGCTGTGTTGGGGTCTTCTTTTGTAATAAAACAAACATCCTCTCTATGTTGCGATACATGAAGTATGGAATGTTCATCAAACGTACCCTTGTAAAATTCATCAACAAGCGGACATGGTACGCATAAAGACGCGAGAATCTGCCCTCACAACTGAAATACCGAATGATGAGTTTCATCAAAGGTGCAAACTGATCACTTAGGTATTGCAAAGGAAAAACCTGCTCAGGTGCCTCATATATCCAGGTTTGATGTACGGCTCATAGTAGGATTTCTCTAACTGCTGATGCTTATTCCATTTCTCTCCAATATTTGGTATCCCAGTGGCCTCTGCAATAGTCTCTGGTGACAAAATGAAATCAACTCCGGTGAGGTTTACATGGCCATCATGTAAATGTAGAACAAACAAACGAGTTAGTTCACGATGATGCTGAATTTGTGAAATTAGCTCACAATAGTGATAGCATGACTAAAGACGAAAACAATCCATTACAAGCGGGCAAGCCTGCAATTGAACCAAAGAAGTGGGCTCTTCCCTGAGATGCTTACCACCTTTGCCACCTCTGCGAGGCCTCCGTGGCACATTACCCTCTGTTGTGGAATCATTGTCATTCTCCTGCTCATAAACTGAATCTGTGTCTAACATGGCTTTGAAAATACAATGTTTGCAAGTTTTGGAGTCGATTTGGCAAGATCTGGTCACATTAACAAAAAAATTTGGGGCTGTGACTGAGTGCGTAGCGCCCGAACCGAACGCGTAGCGCACACCTGTGTGTGTAGCGCCTTTGTTTTTTTACACTGGCCAGTGAGGCTCAGCGCGTAGCGCACAGACCCAACGCGTAGCGCATGCCTCCAAACGCTATCTGTTAGCTCCTGCTGCAGCAGGTATTCATATTTCATGATTGGCATTTTACAGGCCAAAAATGTTGTACTTTGCTTGCTGCAATGCTCCATATTTGCTCAAACAGTCTCCAAATGAAGAAGGCTACTTCAAGTTCATTCAATTGCCTTCAAACTTTGTAAAGTTTTCCTGGTATCGCCACTGTTAGTTAAAGGGAGGTCCAAACAATTTAATCTTGGTCTCCCTAGGTTTAAATTTCTTGTTTTAGAATATAGAGATTGAAAGTCTGTCCAAACAGTTTAAGCTTGGCAGACTCTTAGATAGGTAGAGAAATAGAAGAGTCCAACAATTTAATCTGGGCTCTGGAAGAAATAAGGGTAGTATGTAGATAGGGAAGCATCAAAAGAAAATGTATGATGGGTTTGCAAGTCTAAGTGCACCCCCAAGCAAAGAAGAAAAAATGTTAGGCAAGTAGGCTGGGCAGGTAGCTCTGAGGCTGATTGAATTGCTGACCAGTTCCAAGTTTTCAGGTATCATATCATGCAGAACGTAATCAGCAAAGATTTGTAAGCAAAAAGGGCTCAAATGAGGTATAACTGACTTCCCTTCTCTGTTTTCCCCAATCATTAACTAACATCCCCAAAAGAGGTCAAGATCTGCTTGACATCTCTTAAGTTCACCATCTTCATCACTCCGGTTGAGTAAAGATCTGCTGTACTCAAAGTTGTTCCATATCTTCTCCTGAAATATGGTCCTACCCCTGTAACAGCCTAAGTCTCCCGAACTTAGCGCTTTCTTATCATCTCCATATTAACTACTAACATTATTATGTAGCTCCCTATGTTTCCCTTCCCCCTATTAATAGTACATAAAATCCCTTATGTAATATCCCCCCCTGGTTGAAAAATAACCATATCAGTTCCCGGGAATTGTTCAGTTTATCAGAAACTAAGCAAGAACCCCGACCCCCGAACCACTTCCTAAATACGATGGACTCCTTCCAAAGTATAAATTTCCCCTGAGGTAGTCAGACCCCTTCCGAAACCTTATTTGACCTTCACATCCACTTACTTACCTTTTCCCCTCAAAACCGTTTTCGCGTCGCAACCTCGCACTCTCGCATTCATACCAAGCATAGCCCATCTGTCCCCCGCCGATGCAATATTGCGATATCGGTGATCGGCGATCACAAACGCCAAGTGTCCAACCCGTCCACCTCTTCCTCTCCGCCGATGCGATATCACGATATCGCATATCGGCAGTCGCAAGCGCCACATGCCCAACCCGGTGACCCCCCTCTTTCCTGCCGACGCAATATCGCGATATCGCATCGGAGTCTCTTCACCACAGTTTATCCAGTACCTCACCACGTCACGCCGTACCAGGGACATACAGCTGACGTCATCCGCCGTACAACCGACGCCATGCTTACGTCAGCAGCCAGAAACGCCGAAAAAGATTCGCGCGGGAAGAAAAGTCGCACTTCGAAGCTCCAGATCAAGAAACAGAGGCAGTTTTCGATGCGCGAATAGCGCGAAGCTACGGGAAATAGGCCATTTTGAGGAATCTTCAGGGAATCTTCCGGTTGCCGAGCCCACTGCGCGCCGAAAAAGCCCGAAAATCACCCAAACGTGCCAAAGGATCCGGTTTGAAGACAGCAGCAGATCATTCACAGAGTTTAAAGTGTATCAGATCAAATCAGCAGGTATCAAGCGTGTCAAAGAAGAGTATCAGTCGACGGCGGAAACCATCAATGTAGCGGCAAAGTGTATCAGAGAATATCTTGAGCGGCGGCTTAAAGCAAGAGAAAATTGAATATCTTCCAGCAGGTTCACAGAAGGGGAGCGAAATTACTTGAAGCTCTAAAATCATCATAATTGCACATTCAATTCACACCTAAGCCAAACTGCAGCCCCGAAGCTCATTCACTTCAGTAGCATCGCATCTGGTCCCCAAGGGCCACCTCGTCACCTGTTCCGATTCAGCTGCCCCCAGCGCAGCCAAAAATATTTACTTGCATTTAATACTAGCAGCATTTAGATTTTTGAAGAGTTCTAAGTAGACCTGCCAAGGTCACTTGTAATGATGTTTTCCTGATATTTTGTTTATAAATACCACCCGAAGCGATATTGTGAAGGGTTGTTTGGTTGGTTGGTAGTAGTAGTTGTTGGTCAGTTTCCTTTCCAGCAATTTCTCTGAGTAAAGACTCGCACTGTAACTGTCATATCTTTCATAATCAAAGATTGCTGAAAGCATGGATTGCGAAACAACTTGTGGTTTTCTCTCGGCTGAGGAATGATCACGAAATTCCTGTGTCTCTGCATGATCCAATAAGTGTTTTTTCTTCCCTGTCTATTTTATGTTTTGTCACCTTTCCGCCTTTCTAAGTTGCAGGAAAAAAGAATAGCTTAAGATTTGTTTCAATACACCTTAAGTTCAATTTCTGCACTTTTCAATGTTTTCTTCAGAAACAGTTATGAGCTAGAATTCTTAAATGCTCTGGTTTACCCTGTTTCTTTCATATATGGGTGCATGTCTTTGGAATTCTTAACTGCTTCGGGATCCCACTCATCCATTTCTCCCCTTTGTCGGCATGATGAAATGATTCTCTTTTGCCTTTCATTCCTGATGTTCATTCCATACTTTCAGCAGACCGAGTATTGTATCCTGCGTGGCTATCCCGCTCCGTATCCCCCTTGTGACCAAGAAAACGCTCGCACGCCTCAATCTGTGACTCCATGCCCAATGGTTCAAAACTTATAACACCTTACTATGCCTCTTTACTCAAGAATCCTACCTTCCTTCCAATCACAGTCAACATTCCCTTGAAGTCAGAAAGCTAGCCTAAATCCTCAACTAAGGTTGAATCTAGATCAACTGAGGTTGAAAAAGGAGAGAGCCCTCTCCGATTGCAGGTGGGCTAGAACCTGCAATCAGAAGATTGGTTTGTGGTTACCTCAGCCGTATCCCTAATAGGAGCCTAGGGACAACCTGAGAGATAACATAATGGTGACTCCACTGGGGACCTCCTCAGATAAATCAATGCAATCAATCTGCAGCTCTGCAGTGGAAGAAACCGACTTCTAAAAGCCTCGGTCTACCTGTATCTGCGTGCACCATTGGGAATTCAAACACACGGTTCATCTTTGAACCCCAATGGAGGAAGTGCTCCTATTTTTGAAGGCTTTTCATGTCTAGTTCTGATCTTTGGCGGTGGATAGAGATCAGGCACTACAGAGTCCAGATATCCACCTGGCGACTCCACTTCAATTTCAATCAAAGGCTCCACTCAGGAACGAACCAAATGTTTAGCCAAGTGTCCCATATATGATCAACAAAAGAGAATGACCGAATCTTGGGAAGAACTTCCGATAGAAGAAGCTTTAGAAAAATGAAGAGAAAGTTTATCAGAGTTTGAGCTTGATGATAGATTTTTCAGAAAGGTATTGTCAACAATACCTGGCGGCCGAAATAAATTGTTCCTTGAGTTTGTTGTGCAAAAATATGAGAATGAAATTGAACTCTTGGGAGCTCAAATTCAGGCTTATGAGTTTCGCAACCCTCAAGAATTTTGCCAAAATCTTCCTCCTCCAGTTTAGCGGGAAATAGTGTTGTCTCCTGAATTACAGTTTGAGTATGACCTGGGTTCCAAGGGAAAGACAGAAGGATCAATAGCTAGGGTCATTATCGATGATGTAACTGATCTTTCTAGCCCAAAGAACCCGAAATCATGCCTGAGCTTCCACGCCCATATTCAGGAGGGAACACTGTTGCCTGAGGACCTGAGGATTCTGTGTGATCTGGGTTCCAAGGGAAAGACAGAAGGATCATCTGCTAGGCTCATTACCGAAGATGCAGTTGCTCCCCTCGACCCGGAAAATCCTAAATCATGTCGAAGTCTCCTGTCCTCAACTCAGGAGAAGATTCTGCCACCTGCTGATTCACAGACTCTGCATAATTCTATTGAAGATTCAAACGAAGCAAAGGAAGTTCTCTCACAGGGTAAGTTCATCGATCCAATTGCAGATTATATGGAACTTTGGCTTAACAAAATTTTGCTAACATGTTCTCTCAGTGAAGACCGTAAGCTTCAACGGCAAGAAATGGAGGCCACAATTTTGGTTGAAAAAGCACGCGCCCGGAAGATGCTTTTGCGTTCAGAAACGATCAGTCAGCAAGATTATCTCGATTTAAAGTTGCTTAAATGGCTGCACTAGTTATGTGAGTTTACCTAACGACAAAGCAGTTGCTGGTTAGGGTAGGTAGGTAGGAGAAATAAAGTGGACGAAGGAAATAAATTTTGCAGAAGACAGCAAGAAAGTAAAAATCAAGGCGTTCTGGCCTGCTGTTCTTGACTTCCCGCAAGGAGAAGCCATCCCCGAGTGGAGCCACTATTAGCTCCTGCTGCAACAGGTATTCATTTTTCATGATTGGCATTTCACAGGCCAAATATGTTGTACTTTGCTTGCTGCAATGCTCCATATTTGCTCAAACAATCTCCACATGAAGAAGGTTACGTCAAGTCCATTCAATTGCCTTTAAATTTTGTAAAGTTTTCCTGGTATCGCTACTGTTAGTTAAAGGGAGGTCCAAACAGTTTAATCTTGGTCTCCCTAGGTTTAAATTTCATGTTTTAGAATATAGAGATTGTAAGTCTGTCCAAAAAATTTAATCTTGGCAGGCTCTTAGATAGGTAGAGAAACAGAAGAGTCCAACAGTTTAATCTGGGCTCTGGAAGAAATAAGGGTAGTATATAGATAGGAAAGCATCAAAAGAAAAATGTATGATGGGTTTGCAAGTCTAAGTGCACCCCCAAGCAAAAGAAGAAAAAATGCTAGGAAAGTAGGCTGGGTAGGTAGTTCTGAGGCTGTTGAATTGCTGACAAGTTCCAAGTTTGCAGGCATCATATCATGCGGAACATAATCAGCAAAGTTTTGTAAGCAAAAAGGCTTAAATGAGGTATAACTAACTCCCCTTCTATGCTTTCCCCTCGATCACTAACTAACATCCCCAAAAGAGGTCAAGATCTGCTTGACACCTCTTATAGTTCATCATCTTCATCACTTCGATTGAGTAAAGATCTGCTTTACTCAAAGTTGTTCCATATCTTCTCCTGAAGTATGGTCCTACCCCCTGCAACAGCCTAAGTTCTCCCGAAACTTAGCGCTTGCTTATCATCTCCGTATTAACCACTAACAGTATTATCTAGCTCCCTATGTTTCCCATCCCCGTATTAATATTAAGTAATTTCCCCTATGTAATATCCCTTCCCCTGGTTGAAAAATAACCATAGCAAGTCTCAGGAATTGTTTAGTTTATCAGAAACTAAGCAGGAACCCAACCTCCGAAACCACCTTCCACATACTTTGGACTCCTTCCTAAGTATAAAACTCCCCCGAAGTAATCGGACCCCTTCTGAAACTTCAAAAGCCCTTCACACCCACTTACTTACCTTTTCCCTTCAAAGCTGTTTTCGCATCGCAAATTCGCCATCTCACATTCATGCAAAACAATGACCATCCGTCCCCCGCCGATGCGACATTGCGAAATCGGCGATCGACGATCACACACGCCGAGTGTCCACTTTGTTCGCCCCTCCCCCTCCGCCAATGCGATATCGCGATATCGCATATCGGCAGTTGCAAGCGCCAAATGCCCAACCCAATGACCCCCCTCCTTCCCCGCCGACGCGATATCGCGATATCACATCGGAACCTCTTCACCAACTATTCATCCAGTACCTGGCCATGTCGCGTTGTACCAGGGACCCACTGATGACGTCATCCGCCGTACAGTCGACGCAGTGCTTACGTCAGCAGCCAAAAAAGCCGAAAAAGCTTCGCGCAAGGAGAAAAGTCGCACTTCGGAGCTCCAGATCAAGAAACAGAGGCAGTTTTCGAGGAATCTTCAGGGAATCTTCTGATTGCCGAGCCCACGGTGCGCCGAAAAAGCCCGAAAATCGCCCAAACGTGCCAAAGGATCCGGTTTGGAAACAACAACAGATCATTCACAGAGTTTAAAGTGTATCAGATCAAATCAGCAGACTTCAAGCGTGTCAAAGAGTATCAGTTGACGACAGAAACCATCAATGTAGCGGCAAAGTGTATCAGAGAATATCTTGAGCAGCGGCCCAAAGCAAGAGAAATTTGAATATCTTCCAGCAGATCCATAGAACGAGAGCAAAGTCACTTGAAGCTCTCAAATCATAATAATTGCACCTTCAATTCGCACCAAAGCCGAACTGCAGCCCCAAAGCACATTCACTTCAGCAGCACCGCATCTGGTCCCCAAGGGCCACCTCGTCACTTGTTCCGATTTAGCTGCCCCCAGCGCCGCCAAAAAGATTTACTTGCATTTATTTCCAGCAGCATTTAGATCTTTGAAGAGTTCTAAGCAGACCTGTCAAGGTCACTTGTAATGATGCCTTTCCCGATATTTTGTTTATAAATACCACCCGAAGCGATATTGTAAAGGGTTGGTTGGTTGGTAGTAGTAGTTGTTGGTTAGTTTCCTTTCCAACAATTTCTCTGAGTAAAGACTCGCACTGTAACTGTCATATTTTTCATAATCAAAGATTGCTGAAAGCATGGATTGCGAAACAACTTGCTGTTTTCTCTTGGCCAAGGAATGATCACGGAATTCCTGTGTCTCTGCTTGATCCAATAAGTGTTCTTCTCCCCTGTTTATTTTAGGTTTTTATCATCTTTCCGCCTTTCTAAGTTGCAGGAAAAAAGAATAGCTTAAGATTTGTTTAAATACACCTTAAGTTCAATTTCTGCACTTTTCGATGTTTTCTGCCGAAACAGTTATGGGCTAGAATTCTTAACTGCTCTAGTTTACACTGTTTCTTTCATATATGAGTACATGTCTTTGGAATTCTTAACTGCTCCGGGATCCCACTCATCCACTTCTCCCCTTGGTCAACATGATGAAATGATTCTCTTTTGCCTTTCATCCCTGTTATTCACTCCATACTTTCAGCAGCCTGAATATTGTATCCTGCGTGGCTATCCCGCTCCGTATCCCCTTGTGACCAAGAAAATGCTCGCATGCCTCAATCTGTGACTCCATTCCCAATGGTTCAGAACTTATAACACCTTATTGTGCCTCTTTACTCGAGAATCCTACCTTCCTTCCAACCACAGTCAACATTCCCTTGAAGTCAGAAAGCTAGCCTAAATCATCAACTAAGGTTGAATCCAGATCAA
This sequence comes from Pinus taeda, assembly GCA_000404065.3. NCBI lineage: Eukaryota > Viridiplantae > Streptophyta > Pinopsida > Pinales > Pinaceae > Pinus > Pinus taeda. The sequence goes on along the minus strand of APFE030468479.1, from coordinate 16,707 downwards.
CTGAGGTTGAATCTAAAGGAGAGAGCCCTCTCCGATTGTAGGTGGGCTAGAACTTGCAATCAGAAGATTGGTTTGTGGTTACCTCGGCCGTATCCCTAATAGGAGCTAGGGACAACCTGAGTGATAACAAAAGGGAAGGAGAAACTAGTGTGCAGGTTGAAGAAGAGCTTGTATGGCTTAAAACAGGCTCCAAGGCAGTGGTATCTAAAATTTGACAAGTTTATGTTTGAACAAGGTTATGCTAGATGTCACTCTGATCATTGTGTTTATCTGAAATAGCAAAATGATGGCAGCTATATTATATTGTTATTGTATGTAGATGACATGCTTGTTGCAGGATCTAACATGCAGGAAATAAATGTGCTCAAAAGAAAATTGGCAAATTCATTGCAATGAAGGATTTGGGAGCTGCAAAACAAATCCTTGGTATGAGTAACTAGAGACAGGAAAAATCATAAATTAACATTGTCTCAGAATGAGTACATACAAAAGGTGTTGAAAATATTTAATATGCACAATGCAAAACCAGTTAGTACACCTTTTGCTAGCCATTTCAAACTTAGTAGGGAAATGTGCCCAAAGACCCAAGAAGACATGGATTATATGTCTAAAGTTCCATATGCATCAGCAGTTGGAAGCTTAATGTATGCAATGGTCTGCACAAGGCCTGATATTGCACATGCAGTGGGAGTTGTAAGCACGTACATGAACAATCCAGGAAAGGAACATTGGATGGCAGTGAAATGGATTCTCAGATATTTGAAAGGTACCACAGATCAAGCATTATGCTTTGGTGGTTCAAACATTTCTCTACAGGGATATGTTGATGCAGATATGGCAAGTGACAGAGATAACAGGAGGAGCACTACAGGATATGTATTCACTGTTGGTGGAACAACTTTCAGTTGGGTTCAAAAATCCAAGGTGTTGTTGCACTTTCAACAACAGAAGCAGAGTATGTTGCTGCTACAGAGGCTAGTAAAGAAATGATTTGGTTACAAAGGTTTATGGGTGAATTGGGTAAGGAACATGATATGGGCACGTTATACAGTGATAGCCAAATTTCCATTCATCTTGCAAAGAACTCAGCATTTCATTCTAGGACTAAACACATACAACTCAAGTACCATTTCATATGATCAGTGTTGGAAGATGGAGAGTTGAAGCTGGAAAAGATACACACTAGCTAGAATCTTGCAGATATGCTAACAAAAGTTGTAACTAGAGAGAAACTAAGAATATGCTCAGTTTCAATTGGTCTTCAAGGATGACGATGAAGATGAGAAATAGCTAGGTCCAAAGAGGAGTCATTGCCCAACAAATGAAGCAGCGGTGGAGTTGCTACAATCATTATCCAAGTGGGAGATTGTTGGGTGTGGAGCATGATTATTTTGAGGTCTGTGTTTTCAGCCGGATGTATACCCCAAGAATTTTGTACACCCCTCCATGCGGGGGGGTGTGGGGG
>APFE030468475.1:93596-134185 GCA_000404065.3 Pinus taeda | reverse complement strand
TATCCAGAACCGTCAATAGTGATTAGAGTAAGGGTACCATTGTCATGTACTTTCTGGATTTCGTATGGTCCCAACCAACGAGTCTGGAGTTTCCCGGGGAAGTCCTGAAACCTGGAGTCGTACAAAAGTGCCCAGTCTCCTTCGTGGAAGACTTTATTTTTTATGAGAGCATCATGCCATTTAGCTCGCCGCTGCTGGATCAGGGTAGTGTTTTGAAGTGCAGAGAGCCTAATTTCGTCCAGCTCATTGATCTGCTGTAATCGATTAATCTATGCCTCGGTTAGATCTAAGCCAACTTCCTGTGTTGTTCGTAATGTTTGGATTTTGAATTCTATGGGGAAAATGGGTTGTTTTCCAAACACTAATTGATAAGGTGAGTAACCAATGGTACTTCTCCATGTTGTTCTATAAGCCCACAGTGCTTCGGGTAGTCTAGCAGCCCAATCACGTCTATGTGACGCAATGGTTTTCGTTATGATTGCTTCTATTATTTTATTTCTTCTTTCTACCTGCCCATTTTCCTGTGGGTGGTATGGAGTAGTGATTTTATGCTGGACATGATAGTTGTTGAATGTTGCAGCTATTTTGTTCCCAGCAAACTGTGGTCCACTGTCTATAATTATCTCTCTTGGAAGGCCATAAGGCACAAATAGATGGAACAGGAACTATATGACAGAATCCTCTGTAGCTCTTGGCAATGCCTCTACTTCAACCCACTTGGTGACATATTCTGTTTCCACCAAAATATATGTTTTCTAGTTTGATGATGGGTTAATTGGTCCAATGAAATCAAGGGCCCATCGCTTGAATGGTTCGATGACTAGTTGTGGTTTCAGAGGCATCTTATCAGACTAACTAGGGAGTCCTACTCTCTGCGGTATTTGCTGTAGAATCCACTATGGAGTATTGTAATGTAGAGGTTTGGGCGTTTGGCTGGTTTTGAGCCATTTGGTCGAATATATGCAGATAACCTTCTGGGATATCTAGGAGGGTATTCCTAGGTTGAGGGGGAATGGCTTTAACAGGAATAGTTTTAATAGCAATTCCTCTATCTGGGATAATGAGAGTGCCTAATGTTTGAGGAGATTGAGTTTTTGCAGCACTTCCCTTGTCTGGGCTGTTCAATGCCTGAGTTGTCTCAAGAGGAGATCTTGGTTCCTCAGTTTCCCCTGTCTCTCCTCCTCCTTCACAAATATTACTGAAATTCCCTTCTTGCAATAGTTCTGGAGTAGAATTTTCAATTTCTTGAAAGTCCTACTCCTCAGTTTGGCTATGCACCTCAGTAAAGGCTACAGATGGTGATCCTGTGGCCTGAAGGGAACTAGTAGGTTGTCTAGAAATAAATTTTCTAGGTCCTACTGAGGGCTGAGATTCTGCTTTCTTGAAGATTTCATCTATGAAGGTTGGTCGGCCAAGGGTCACCGGCCCCTTAGATTTTTCTGGCTTGGGTAGAGGTTTGGAATTCTTTTCTGACTTTTTCTGCTTAGTCATGCACACAAATTAACTACTAAATTCTACCCAAACAAAACAGTAGCAAATCTGTAGGAAAGCGGGTAGAGGAGCAGGGCTGTTACATGCTCCACACATAGGTTCTTACCTTCAATTTTTAAAACCCAATTCTTCCCTAGCAGGTTCGTACACTACTTTGAAAAAAGAACAAATGGCTACACTCTTTCCCCGGAAATGGCGCCAAAATGTCAAGTTATAAAAAGGGTCTCTTTCACCTCTAATTACCTCACATTAATATGTCAATCCGGGAATGTTTTGTTATTTCAAAGGGTGTCTCAGTCTGAGGCTATCATTTTCCAGAGTAATGCTAGTAGTATAATGTTCGAAAATACAAGAGTAAACGGATGCTTGTTTACAGCTAACTACTTCAAAAGATTAAACCACACATTCAGAAAACCAAGCAATTTATCAGTTAAGGGTTTAGTAGCAATAACTCATCCCTTTGTAAACTCATGGAAAAGGAAACCAGAGAACAGATCGTGGGTCTGGGAGCCGGACAGTAGATGTCAATGCTCACTACAGCCCGGGATCATTCTTCATACGAAAATAACAAATGACAGGAAATGAAACGGCAGATAAGAAATGGAACAGCAATTAAGAAATAGAACAACAAGCCTGAAATGGAACAGCAGTTAAGAAATTGTAACGGCAACTAAGTCTAATAAGCAGTAACACCTTAGTCTATAAGATCAAATGCACTAATTGTAATCTACAGGAATCAAACGACAATCCTACACTCTTAAGGGTGGATTGAATAACACACCAAAATGGAACAGCACTGATTAATGATGAATTATAGAACAGCGCTTGAAAACCATATATACACATGGCACACCTTAATAGTAATCTGATCCAGTTATCAATCTCATCTAGAAAGACGACTGCAATTCAAAATAGAACAGCATTGTTTACAGATCCAACAATCGCAAAGAACATAACTCCCAAGATGAATTATGTAATGTCAATGAACAAGTGCACAGCACAAAGGCTCTGTAATTAAACAACAACAGTATTCTGTAAAGACTAGAAGTATTATATCAACACTTAAAAGAACAGTGATACGATGCAGAGAATACAATAGTTCTGTCTTTATAAACCTTAATAAATTAAACATAACAGAGCATGTGATGTAAACTTACAAAACACATAAGATTACCAAATAACGTCGATAAGCAAACCACGCATAAATCAAATGTAATAGTACAAGAGCAAGTGTCCTCCAGGGTCGGGCCCTTAGCCTCCAAGGGTACACCGCTTGAAGTTATTCCAAGCTTAGAGATGAAATAGCAACCAAGTTTGTATTAATGCATAAAGCGGAATTACAATAGATCAGTTCTTAACGAGACTCGATGATCAAAGTTTTGATCTTACAGGAAATTACATAAAACATAACAGATTCTAACTCTCCTCGAGCTAACAATGATGCCCCTTTTATAATGGTGAAGGCGGAGATGTCTAAGTGCAGAAATATTTAAAGCGGTGATCCCTCAAGATCAAGGATCCTGAGAGATTTGTCGAACCGTTAGTCCTCAGTCATTTCTTTTCTTTCCTGCGCCGAGCCGATATCTCCACTTCCTTTCCAGGGTTGATTCGCTTTGATTTTCTTTGCCTTGTTTGCATACGGTTTCCCGTCAAAGGGACAGCGGTTAACGCGTCCTTGTCCTTTCCTTTGGAACGACAGCTTCTCGTTTTTCCTTCTTTCTGCATAAGGAAATGACAATTGTCAATGTTTTCGTCTTTCATATTAATCTCACATGTTTTATTGCAATTCCTTATCATTTTCTTAGTTCATGATGCAAAAGGTTTGTAAGTTCTAATGAAAAGATGTTGAAATAATTACCAAAAACATACCTTCTTTAGTACTCCACAACAGGGTCCTTGTAAGAATATCAAATATTTATGGTATGATCCTTTAGATATATTGGAAAAGGTGGGATATAATGCATACAGATTCAATCTACCCCCATACATGTGCATTTACTCAATAGTGAATGTGGAGAATCTCAAACTCTATGAGCCTTCCTAGTTGGATTTGGAGAAGGGGTAGGTCCTACATTCCATGGAGGATTTAGCATGATATGATTAGGAAAAGTTGGGAGAGAACACAGTTTTGTAGAAGAGGTCTATAACTACAATACATGCCCTATCATGATATTTGGTAGATTGGGGTGAAAGGACAACTTTTAGGAAAATAAAAATAGTTCTCCTCGGAGAAGGCAGATGAAATTTTTTCTCACCTCATTCAGTAAATATTTTGAGGGCCAAAAGCTTCTCAAAATTGGGAGGTATGATTAAAATTGGATCATTCTTTTATTTTTCATCTCTCTCAATGCTTTAGAGTGGAAAATTTTGGAGGAATCAACTTGTAGATTTATTTTTATTAGTTGGTACCAATTTGGAGAATTAGGGTTTGAAACCTTTCGAAACCATTTTAAGGCATTATATGAAGTTTTTTGGGGTCAAAAAATTCCCAATTTTATGTGGGACCTTGAGATGTTGTTATACTCAAATAAATTTCCAATGGTGAAATAATCACGCCAATCAGAGTTTGTATGCAAAATTTATGCCTCTCACAAGTTAAATAATCATGTTGAACACCAAGGTATGATTGGATTCAATATTAGGTCTTGTTAATCATGCAATTGGAAATGGACACATGTGGAATTTGAAGAATATTCTGAAAGGTTTAAATTCATAACCATAGTTAAGGTTTAAGGGGGTCAAACCTTACCCCTAGTTGATTACCAAGTAATGTCAAACATTGGGCCACTAGGAGGAATATGGGTTCCATTTTGTGTTATTGTATTTTGTTTCATAGTTGAGTAGAGCAACTAGGAGTGGGAATTTAGAGAGAAAAACAAATGATGTTGAGGTTCTGTAGTAGCCATACAGGCCACATGTCTTAGCTAAGTCCATAGAGAGTACCACTTTCTTTGTACTTGCACATTTTCCATACCAGAGAAAAAAGAGTAGAAACCTCACCTTTTAGTTAGATTTTCTCCTAGTAAGGGTTTCCTAAAGAATTTTTTTGTCTATTTAAGCATAGTTTGTGTATTTACTTTTATTTATTACATTTCAATTAATTTAATTAATTAAAGAGGAAATAAGCTAACTAAAGTATATATAAATGATAGTAAATATTTTAATAATTTTATCAAATTTATTATGATGAATTGGTTCAATGGAATATCCACAATATTTTACAGAATGTTTTGGCGTATTGTTAATTTGAATAACTCCCTTGGATGAACCAATAATACAAATGGTGCAACAACTTATTGAGAAAGCAAACAACTTGATATTATTGTTTTAGCAAGTATATTTTCATAGTTAATAACATGATAATGTGAATTTCTAAAATATTATATGATCTCGTTAAGGTGTTTGACGTTCCAAGTGAACACTTCACCCATCTTTAGGGACATAAAGCTCAAATATGTCTCTATACTTGAAATCAAGGGTTGTGAGGCTTAGTTTTTCATATTTTAAAATGTTTAATGATGAACTAAAGGATTATGTGGCCTAAAACTCTTTTATTTCCTAGCTAGATGAGTCTAAATTCGTGAAGTTGTTTATGCCATCATTTTTGCAAGGGTTTATGGCTTGCTTAAGGGAATATTTACCTATTTACGATCTTGGAACCCTCTTGAAACAAGTTGATGCAAAAGCAAACCCATTGACCTCATAAAAGTTGCTAATGCCATAATTTATTCCTCATTGTTTACAGGTTTGAACACTGGTATCTTTAGAACTTATGGTATTTATCATAAACTTAATGACACACTCTTAATACATGATCAAAGCACATTAATAACATTTTACCCTTGGCATAAAATTTTTATATTGCTTTGGACATGTTATATAAACCTGTGGTAACAACTCTTTGAATGATGTATCTTAATGGTTGAATATGACATACTATCTCCTATGTTATCACACTCCTTATATAGTCATTTTAATGATCTAAGTTTTAGAATGTTACTTGCTACTTATTGTGGACATAAACTTGACACCATTGTATTGCTTGGGTCATTTCTGAATTAAGTTCGTCTCTGAAAACAATGGTAACTTTCGTCGAATATGATTTAAATTCGTCTTCATTTATGTGGTAAGAACATGGTTATTTGATGTTGATCTCTATCTCTCTCTAGATGCACACACACATTGAATTAGTTTTCGTATTAGTACTTTTTAAAATGTTGCATGTCAAATGTCTATCATACCCCGAATTAGAAAAAAAAAAATATTAATGGAATAAGAAATCTCTCTCTCTCTCTCTCTCTCTCTCTATATCTCATATATATATATATAATATATATTATATATATATATATATATATATATATATATATATATTTGTCGACTCCATACTAAGTAGTGAAGGAATTTTATACTTCTCTCATACTAAAAATTAAATTAAATAATCATAGACATTTTTTTGTGACTAGAGGAATTGGCAGGTAGGCTAGTTTCATACTCATGTGACATGGGATTGAATCTAACCACTACCATTATGACCCCTAGGTGCCCATGTAGGATCCTTCCATAGACACAGGTAAGTCATACCACTACCACTATAAACTCCTAGGTGCCTACTTATGCCCCTTCCATAGATATGGGTAAGTCAAGGGATTTGAACCTTGAATCTTTTAGTACATATCACTTCAATTTGACAGTGCTTACCAATTGAGCTGCACCATTGGTTTATTTATGCCAAACATTGATTTTTGTTTGTTATTAGTATTTTTTAAGGCATAGTCTAACTTATAGATGAAATGACATTTTTGAGAGTATTTTTTCTAGTTAATTTCAACCAAAATTTGGTAGCTATTTTTAGACAGTATAGTTTAAGTTGTTTAATATGTAGAATTCAAGTACCCTAGGGGTTTTTCAAGGTGTTGAATCCATTTATGCATTAAAAAATGTATTCTAAACAACAAAAATTCACAATCTTTCTTGAAATAGTATTGTTGAATTCTCGTGAAAAAATGTTATTTCGCCTATAAGTTAGACTACACTTTATTTATTTATTTATTTATTAATGCCAATATTATTTTGTTATTTTGAAATGTGATATTAAGTAACAACATCTCCTTCATATTGGGATGTAGAGGTGCAATTAGTTAATTTAAATGTCCAAATACTTTATTTAAGTTATTGTTGAAATATTTTTAAAAACTATAACAATTATACATCTTCCTCAAATCCAAAAGTGAATATATATATATATATATACATATATATATATATATATACTTTATCTTTTTAAAGTTGATATAAAATTAGGCTACTTTACATGAATACGGAAATATTTTATTTATGGTTTAGAGTGAAAGTGAAATATTTTTACCATCTCCTTCATACTTGGTTGTGCTATCAATATTGAAGTGAGGTAACAATAAGAGCGAAATTATTGATGTTTGAGAATTATCAATAAGTAATAGGTGGATTGTATGGATTTAACCTTTACACTAAATATTTTTAGTAGTAGTTAGTATAGAGGATTGAGATTTATCTCAAAAGTAGTTATGCCTTTTTCACTTTTCAATATAACTTAGTCCACCATATGATGTTTTATAATTATCAATAATTAATAGATGGATGGTAGAGATTTAACCTTTATGGAATATGCAAGGAATATTTTTAGTACTAGGTAGTAAAGAGGGTTGAGATTAATCTTAAAAGTAGTTATGCCTTTTTCATTTTCAATATAATTGGCTCAACAATATAAATTAACTAGTAGTATATATGCCCATCCACATCAATTTAATTAAAAGGTCCAAGAAAACATAACTACTTCCGAGATAAATCTCAACCTTTGATATGTGAGTGTTATTCAAAATATTCTAGAGTATTCCATAGAGACTAAATCCTAATATCCATTTAATAATTGTTGATAATTAAATTAAAATTTTGAAAGCTTAAAATTAAATTAAAATAATACACACACACACACACACACATATTGATTTTGGAATGAGTTATGGTTTTTTAAGTATGTGGTATTGATAATTCATAATATCATTAAAAAATCTATTTAAAAATATTGTGGACAAATCATGTATATATTTTATTCGTAATATATATTATTATTATTTAATAATAATAATAACAATAATAATAAAGAAGTAAGCTATAATTTAGTTGTCCACCGGGCATAGAATAAATGATGATGGGGTGTATTGTTAAGGTACTCCATGATGTCCCAGATGCGTGTGATCTTTCTAGCACCTAACACAAGGATGGTCCGGCGGGGGGGCGCGTGGACGCTCACCGCAGCCAGAAGGAGTTGCAGGGCGCAACACTTAATGATTCACACATTAAACATCATTACAGCATTAATAACCGGATTGCATTGTAATAATCGATCTGCAACGAAGCGCAGCGTAATCTGCATTATCGCTCTTCTCATCAGCGTTTTCGGGCAAAACAAGGGTGAAGGTTCAGGCACCAGAGACAGTTCAGAACATTGTCTGGCTCTAGTGCAGAAATTTAACAAAATCTCAGGTCTTCACGCTCCTTTCCACTGGCTATGACTTCTTCCAGGTAGCAATTGTGTTGTATCCTCGATAACTGTTTGTTTCACTTCCATAGTTAATATCATAATATCAAAATGCCCAGAGAGCGCCCCAGAATGGGAAGTAGGAGAGGCAGCTCTCGGGGCCGGATCCTTCGCCAGGCGTCATCCACAAATTAGAACCCCTCATCTGAGGCCTCAGACTATACTTTATACTACTATCCGACAACCAGGAGAGGGCGTGGCAGAGGAAGGGGGCAGATAATGACAGAGGTGAGCTCTCAGCACACCAGAATGCACACAGCTCGCTTCCACCTCCCCTGTAGACTGGGTAATTCCTCCTTCATTGTTTCAGTCACTGTTGAACTGAATGAGCAAGCTGGGGGTTCGGAGACATCAGGCTCAGGAAGTCCTCAGCAACAGAGGATGGAACACCAGACAGCTCTCACGATGAATGTGACTAAACAAAGACAGGATAATAGAGGTTGTGCAATTCAGAATATGTCCACTCAAGCTAGCCCAAGCGCTCCTGCAACAGAAGATAGTGCTAGAGCAGAGGGACATTCTGTGGAGTATGAAGAACCAGATCATTTTGGCTGTCGCATCATTGAGGAACAACCTCCAACTCAGCATGAGGACTGAACAGGCTTGCGTGTCCCTGGTTTTGTTCATTGGTCGAATGCGGTGGTTCATACCTCTCAAGTTTGAGTGTTTTTGGTCCTGTTTATTTGTCAACAGAGGATTTGTCTATCCTAAGCATGTAGTGTCCGGTAACAAGTCTTTACAACTCTTCTTGAGGGCCGGTTTCCCCTGCATGGGCGGCATTCCATGTCGGTCAATTAATATTTTGACTAAGGTGGCTTTCAAGTCAGAATGGGGTCACTGTCAAGATTCGGAGTCTTTAGTTTTGGACTCAGCGATTCTAAGTCCTACAGCAAGTTTTTGCAAGTCTTGAGATAGTTAGTCCACTGTGCACTGTCAGTATGTTGTTACATGGGCTGGAACTTTTGAGACCCTCGTCTCGTTGTATGAATATTTTGTATTAATATAGAAGTAGACTAATTTATTAAAAAAAAAAAAAAAAAAAAAAAGAAGAAGAAGAAGAAGAAGAAGAAGAAGAAGAAGAAGAAAAAAAGTACTCCATGATGTGAAGGTCACCAGTTCAAACTCTATGGGAAAAAATCCATCCATGCTAGAGGGTCGTGGGTTGCACTCATCTCAGACTCACAGAACTTAGCAAACAAAAAAAATTATAATTTAGTTCATTTTTATGGTTTTTTTTAAATCTTGGTAATATAAAATGTACCTTGAAGGAAGTTTTTTTATATTTATAATAGATTGATGCCTAAGGTTTACCATTATTGTGCTCTCCAGCGCACAATGGAATAGATATTGTAATATTATGTAAACATTTTGACTTGTTCAAATTACATAAAACTAAAAATTAATTAATAACTAAACTAGATCCATATTAACTCCAGATGTATTAAGTGCAGAGAGGGTTCAAATCTCTTGAGGTGTAAACTTTTCTTTATGATCCAGGTGGCTCCAGAAATTATCATAAGTCAGAGGCCAAAGGAAAAACTTAAAAATAAAAGTTGTTGTATTCTAGTTAAACTAAGTTTATATCAAATATCTTGTCACAATATTTCTAACGACGCAAACAACACCTCAATCTGACATCGTATGTGAAAGTTATGGCCAGTGAAAGTTTTGGTCAACTAGGCCCCTTGATTAAAGTTAGTGGAGTGCCAACGAAATTTGGAGCTTGGATAAATTCGACGGAACTGCTAAATTTGGTGGAAATTAATAAGGAAACAATTAAACACTTTACGGTGAAAGTTTCAGGCAGCGAGAACTAGCGAAATTGTTGCCTACTTAATTTTTTCGGTGACCAAAAAACTAGCCAACAATTTTTTATCACTTTATTTATAAAAGTAAAAAAATAAATAAAAAAGTAGGATTGGCGGGTGGCCACACCCCACCATCCCTTTACCCACTATATACTACATATTGTGCTGGTCGGCCTGTGAACAGGCGACCCCAAATATGAACACTGCCAAAAAAAATTCATACACCCACAAACTATGACAGTGAACTGCCCCACAGAAAAAACGAAACATGTGATAATATAGTTGCGTGGGGATTTGAACCCCGACCGAGCAGGGAACCATGACTTAAATTTGGTAGAATAACCGTATGGTCGGTGGCCCGCCTATTGAAGTTTTTTCCCTACAAAACATATATATGTCGACTTTCTCATTTGCCATGGAAAATAGACGACATAATGGAGAGAGCCCAACAGAACCCTAATTTGACGCAGTTAACGAGGCAGAACCCTGATGGAGAGGAATCATGAGGAATCTAAAAGATTCTCTCAGAGCTTATTTTTGATATTGGTAGAATCATGCCAAATTTCTTCTCAAATTACTCAGAATTTCACCGAGAGTTTGATGGTGTATACGATTTTCTGATATGAGCAACGTATTTTTAGTCGATCTACATAAAATAATCTTAATGGAATCTTGAAGAATCTCGGAGATTTTCTAGAGACTCGAAATTGACAGTTTCAAAACCAAGGCGACTTCATACTCATTTTTCTCATTTTTTCACTAGAAATACAATGATGTGATCAAATTCTTTATTTAAGCAGTGAAATTTCAACCGAGAAAGAATCTTGGGGAATCTTTGAGAATCCCGAGGGACTAGATTTTGACCGAAGCAGAAAGGGGTCGAGTTTATAGTCATTTTTCATGATTTTTCACATGGAATTCGATGGTGCAGTCCATTTATTCAGCAGAAGTGTGCATTTTCAAACCATCCCAGGAAGTGGAGGTATAAGGTGTCTTTTGTATATGCATGTAATTTGATTTCACTGAAGATTAATGAAAGAGGCCTCCCCACATTGGGCAGGGTTTAGAGACATAACCCACACTGGGTGAACTCCAATATCAACTTGGTTATATATTTGCTTATCATGGTTGTCATTTATTTCTGCGTCTTTTATGTGTATACATCTTATGGTTACATGCCCTTTTAAATGCAATTTTGTATGCATCTTTGAAGTGAAAAGATTTGGATCACTTCAAATTTTGCATTCAAAAAAGAGGTTTCCATCTTAGTTCTGGAGTTAAGATAGATAAATGTGGTTTAATTTATATGGTTGCTCTAGTTTTATTATAGCCAACATTATTTTATTTAGAGAATAATTTATTTTTATTTGAAAAAAAATAGATAGACTAAACACTAAAAATAATTACACATCTATCTCATATTAAACTATAAAATATACACAATAATTAGATAAAAATTATATTCTAATTCCTAAAATCACAAAACCATAAAAAATGAAAATAAATTATTTGAGAACATTTTTATACATCAAACTATACTTTGAAAAAGTAAAATTTTAAAATCAAGTTCCACCTTCATTGATTTTTGAATTTTTGATGGTTTTAAAGGAAAAATAACAATGAAAATGAATTATTTGATAACATTTTCTTGATAGGTGGATACGCCTTCTTTTGAATCAGTTATTTCTCTACACTTTTGTTTTCTATTTGACATCTGGCACACAATTTGTAAAACATGTTGCTATGATATCTATGTATTCTAGAGGAGCACTGTAATAAGGGGTTTAAATACGCCATCTCCCTTGCTACCATATCTATGTAAAATACTCGAGTTTTCCCAGTCGCCAAATGGTAGAGGAGCACTCCAATCACGAGCTTTAAACACGCCATCTCCCTTGTTACCGTATCTATGTATTGCCTAATTTTTTTCCATCGTGAAATGGCAGAGGAATTAGTTACAGTAATAATGAAAGTAAGGTGATGTACCTGCGATATACCTTGTTTCTTATCGTGGGTTTTAATGGTTATAATGCATCATGAACATCTTCTGTGCACTTCTTGCAGAACTTCATCACTGAATCCTCCTAGTGCACATACAATTAACCAAGATTCTTGCAGTTTCACTAGTAGGAAGCTTTCATGCTCAAATATTCTCATATTCATCTAAAACGTCAAATTGGATATCAAAATAACAGGAAACAAAACATGTACAAATCTAGATCTAGTGTAAATTCTTCATTTAAAGCAAAAAATGGAAAAAACACTCCAGTTTTTCCACCCAACTCTAAACTCAGAATTCCCAATGTATGCAACAAAATAAGATAACTGTCAACGCTAATTTAGTATTGAATTTAGGAATGAAACAAAAAGTTGTGTCAAAACATAGAACTAGAATTGGATGAGAGTAATGAGATTTTTGTAGTTCAAAATAATGTTTACCGCAGAAATCTAGTATTCGATAATACTTCTTTGGCAATTAAATCTTTTAATATAAACCCTCGCGTAATACTGCACCTCTTAAAAACATTAAAAAACTTGAATGTGAATGTTGAATGAATGCCAATGTCAATCTTTGAATTTATTACAGAAATGCTAACTGAAATTTAAAAAACATTAAAAAAGAGTAGAGATATAACTTCAAGTCTAGGTTTCCTAGACTCTGAGCAGTTAGTTCCTTTGTTTGATTCAATAAACATGTGCAGAATAAATTCCTCTTTAGCTTCCACTAGCATAGTAACTATGTCCTTGGAGACATGATGCTAGACATGCAATGCTTTAACGTTAACTTTTCTTGCCTTAGCTGAGCAATTTCTTCCCTGTGCACCACCAAGGTCTGAAGGATAAGCTCAATTATTGCTTCAAAGTGAAGTATCCTTGGTCTCCAGTGATGGGGCCACTCAGAGGGGCCTTGCACCATATATTTGAAACCTAGAATGTTGTTGTTGGAGGGACTATAATGCTACAGGAACCAGAAAACCACCATCCCATGGAACAAGTGAAGGATGAAATCAACTCCTAATAATCCAATGATAGTTTCCTTACTTCCATGCAGAGACATCACATTTTCAAAAAAGATCTAGAAAACAAGCAAATGCAGAGATCTGAAATAGCCAACATTTATTTAATTAGTTTTCCTTGACCACTACAGCAGAGAGACCTTTTTCTTGTTTTTTTTCCCATGGCAAGTGAGGATGATTATCAGAATATATCTTTCGAATTTTATGTGTAGTACAAGTGAATGAAAAAGAGGTTGAAGCTACTTACTTGGGAGTGCTTATTGCATTTAGTAAAGTGATGATCGAAGCTCTAAATAGGAAGAAGGTTGCTGCTCTGACTAAAACAACAAAAGAAATCACAAGAGAGTTTGGATAATTATTAACCTTATTTCTAAGGATATCCTTGACCATCTTTCTTAACAAATTTCCTGAACCACAAGATCAATGGTGCTGCTAATAACGACGACCTTTACATTTTATGAGATGTTTTTATTCATTTGAGACAAAGAAAAAGTTTCTCTTTCTAGAGTTTAAACTTGAAAATATTGGTTTTAGATAATCAAAGGTGATGAAGAGCCTTCTTGATAAAAAAATAAAAATAAAAAACCTAAACTTGATGGTTCTTTATTCTTCTTATTCCTCGGGGTAACCGAATGCTCTGGGTTAGGAGGAACTGGAAAAGAAAGAGGTCCTAGATTCGCCCTTGTATGTCTTTTGGATTCTTAACAATGCAAACTTTGAAACGAGAAATATAAACTCAAAACGAGAACTCTGGCCAAAAAACCCCAAAAAACTTGATAAACAATGCTAAAAACGAAAAGTGTGTATATTGGAACGATGGCTTTTTTTTAGGGTCAATTTTGAACATGTTTTAAAAATGTCAGGGAAAATGAATTTTTGGTGCAAAAATTGTCCAAAAAACACTTTGAAAATGAAAAGTGTTGATACTGGAATGACAAGCGTTTTTTAGGGTCAATTTTCAACATTTTAAAAAAATGGCAGTAAAACTGAATTTTTATGTGCAAAAAAACAGTTGTTTTCAAGAAAAAACACACTAATGTTTTTGGTAGAATAACATTTTTCTTTCCCAAGTATCATTTCAACATGTTTTAGTAATGACGATAAAGATAAAATAATGGGATCTGAAACACATTAAAATTCTATTAGTTTTCATCCATGTTAAATGTATAATAACATGGCACTAAAGATCGCTAACATTCTAATTGTTTTCAACCATAAAATTAAAGATACAAAAAAAATGGAAAATTTTCAACCATTAAATTAAAAAACCATGACATTATGAACAAATTACATGACTAAATTAATCAAAATGTCATTATTTGTAGATTGAATGAAACATACTTATATCTCTAAGTTATTGTTGCATTGTAGATATTCTAAACAATAAAAATCATCATAATTAAAACATATAATCCAACAAACATAAAAATGACTCATAACTATTGATTTAACACCATATGGAAATCAAAATTTTTATTTCAAGATATGATGCAAATGTCAGTTATATAAATTGTCTTAGACAATTATTCAAAATCACTCATATTTTCTTGCACACCATTAGAATTCACATCTTTAGATGAATTACTAGATGCGGATGAAGATGTTCCATATTCTTCTCTTTCATCAACTAGTGCCCCATCTGAGTCTTTCATGATACGATGCAAACATCAGTTATATAAATTGTCTTAGACAATTATTCAAAATCACTCATATTTTCTTGCACACCATCAGAATTCACATCTTTAGACGAATTACTAGATGTAGATGAAGATGTTCCATATTCTTCTCTTTCATCAACTAGTGCCCCATCTGAGTCCACATGCATGCCCACCATTTCAGGTTTCAAAATTCTTATGGATCTATGATTGGTTTCAGCATGCTCCCATCTCAACATTGTTCCTTCTGGTAACAACCTTTTCAGAATCTCTATTGTCTTGAAACGAAGAGTTCTTCTCTTTGTTAAATTGAAGTAAAAAACAAGTATGTCAACATCCTCCAATTTTAAGAGGTTTGTGCAGCGACGATTTATATTTGTACCCTTTCTTTTTTTCTTTCCACCAATTTTTTTATCAACTACCATCTCTGGCTTATAACCACCATTGAATGGGTGTGTATTTTTGGCATACCAATGTACTTCAACACATGTAACATCTTCATTTTCTGCAATGACCTTTATAACCTTGGCAACCCAGAATGGATAGCCATTTGGTACTCTATCTGCTAGCACTGCGATCATGCAACCCTCCTTAATATCCTATACTAAACCCCTATAAAGGTCTTCCATGGCTTCACATTGTGCACGAGACCTTTTGGAACCAATATACATCTCTCATTCCTTTGCGCGTGAAGAATTAATAATACCTTGAGATTGTTGTTGTTCAACAATGTTTCTTTCCTCATGTTCTTTTGACACATTTTGTGGCCAAATAAATGGATTTTTCAAAGGTATATCTTCATTTGTTGTTCTTGAAATGATGTCACTTTGATTATTGAAAAAATACTCCCACCAAACTAAATCAACGATATCAAAGTACTCATATGTATATCTAATACATTTTTTAATTTCTTCTAGGCAATCAAAATAATTTATATCTCTTTTATGTCTACGTGCATTATGAACTTTAGCAACTGATTGTAATAACAATATATTTGATGTAAATATAGGATGATATGGAATGAACTTCAAAAATTCCAAACCTAATGACGGTGCCCATTCTGCAGTAGTTGAATACTTCTTGCCCCATATTAGTGTTTTCCCATCAATTTTTTTGATACGAAATTGATGTTGGAAGCTAATGTCATTAAGTTGTTCAATGCATTTCTTCTAACCACGCGATCCCAGAATAAACATTTGCATGTCAATAGTTTCTTCCAACACATCAAAAGTAGGCTTTGGCATGTATGATTTCTTAATACATTCAATTAACAATGGCAAGCTCCCAACTTCCTTCCTCCTCAATGTGACTAAAAAATGACTGAACATTTGATCAATATGGTCATGAGTGTGCCCAACAAGAAGGAAACCAACCTTTACCTTCTGAAAATTTCTCAATTCAACAAGCATGTTTAAATATCCAAAAATAATCTAATCTTTGTTTTCACGGCAAGTGTTGTCCAATTGTAGATACAAAACTTTAGGAAGATTACCAGTGCAATGAGAAAGCACATCATGAATTATGGTTATTGTCAAATTTTCATCCTTATGAATATTTGGAGCTGTGAATTATACCCTTGGCGACATTTTCCCGTTGAAGACCATATAACCAACCAAGTGATACTGAATAAAATTTTCCCCCTGTAAATTTTTGGGTGTGTGAACAAACTATGGTAGTAGTGTTTCCTTTTGGTTAATACCATCAATTATCAAACCCAAATATTTATTCAGATAATCATAACACTTCTTTAGATGCTTGTACAAATTTTTCCTTTCACTTGTTTGTTGTTCGTGACGCTCCTGAAGTTCTTTGACAATGGAATCTACACAACATAAGAGAAAGTCATTAAGAAATACATTTTCATAGTTGATGACTATACAATTTTAAAAGTTAAAGTTATGAATGCTTACCTCTTTCTGACCCTTCACATTTATCTCTTTTTGCTTTAAGAGAAGCACATGTACTGCAAATCACCATCCTTTTCTTCTTTGGAATACAAACATTGTTGAATTATTTCTTCCATGCCTTCACAAAATATTGATATGTAATAAATTGACCATGTCCCTCAGCACCTTCTGCATATTCTTTGTATAAGTTGTAGATTTCTCGTCTTGAGAAATTATCTGGAATATGTATTGTCTCTCTATTTGGCATACACTCTCCATGCTTTGAAAATAAATCTTTCATCCATGACATTGTAGTATTTGATAATGGCCCAAATTGTTGTTTATGATGTACTTCTGAATAAAATGTGGGATTCTTTTCCAAATTTTCTTGCATTCTTGACAGACGAAAATTACCCATTGAATGAAACATTCTGAAAGCCTTTCTATAGATAAATAAAGACCTAACATGATAATCATAACCTGACAATGTAGATTTCATGCACCCCACTAAATATGAATTTAGTGGCAAAAACGATGCTAAAAAAAATATTTGTATTCTGCATCACCACTTTTCAAAATTGGGTCACTTTTTTGCTACTTCTACAAAACTGGTAATTGTATTAGTTCCCATTTCAAAGTTTACATTGTTTCTTCCAGTTCAATGTAGGCAAGACAAGTTTGACTTGAGAACAAATGTTTGAAACTGCATAACATGTTGTTAAAGGGCCTCAGACAATGCACCCATGGTTTTTTAATCAAAAAGTGTAAGAATGAATTTGTAAGAAAACATAACTTCCTGCCAAATTTTGGAATCAACTAGTAGGAAACACAATGTACTTAAGAAAATTACAAACGGATACATAAGGAATGAGATCATGCTTATCTACTTGAAATTATAGACTCAAACTTGGTAATGTCTGAGTATTGTTATCCTTTACTTGAGGGCTATTACAATCATTCAAGATATTTTCTTAGCCTTATTAGAGGACAGAGCATGGTGGTTTTTGAACTTGGGTCATTATCACTGCTATTGATTCAACCTTCCACTTGAACACAAGTGGAATTCAATGGCTTGTTACTACCATTACCATTACTCTAGTGTAGCTTTGGCATCAGAGATTTATCTACTAAAGCAGTCCACATACCTATTTCTCCTGTCCATTTTGCCTCAGTGACCTTATCTCATTGTCACAAATGCCATTTTTTCACTCTTTCCCTTCTTGAAGTAGCACTTGCATTATGTCTTCTCCCTGAACTAATTTGAAATCATCCAAAGTTAGGCCTTCTTTTGTTACTCTTTGAGTGGGCTACAAAATCTTGAGTCTTCCCCTAGATTTACAATCTTGCCTCCGGAAACAAACCTTGATTCTTCTTGTGTTAAATTTAGGACATGTTCTTTTCTTAGGATAGAAGCTTAAGTATTCCATATTAGCCCATTTATTAATTGACACAAAATACTTTAAAAGTTTCACACAGAAAAGCCTTAATCAAAACATTAAGCAAACAACTATCTCCTGTAAAACAAAATGATCTTCCAAGTTCATCCTTACTCTGCAATAGACAATTCCAGTGCCATCATCTATTAGAGTTGTATTTATTTCACCATGATGTTCGATCAAGAGGTGACATTTCCTCGCAACAAATTTTCTTAAAAATGCATATGGTTGTCCTGACTTTACATAGAAAAAGGACGAACGGAACCTAACAATATACTTGGAAAAACGCAGAAAACGCGAAGAAATTTCTTCAAACGTCGATGTCAATACACTTAAACATCGAATTTTATGAAGTGAATACACTTTTTACAACCATTGTAAATAGAGTTTGTGTGGGGACTGGTTGATCGAATTGTTTTTTTTCAAACTCCATTTCCACTTGACCTTTAGCTTTTTCAATAATTTTCTTACAATTTATCACTATGGTTCGGTCAAGCCTTTGGTTATTTAATTATCATTGAAGCTAATCTTTTATCTATCCATATTTATTTGATCCTCATAATTTTGACTTTTTATCTTTTTCAACAATTTTCTGACCATTTATCACTCTGGTTCGATCAAGCCTTTGATTATTTAATTATTGGATCCTCATAATTTTGAATTTATCTCTACGGATTGAACCTTTTCTGAAATTCTCTCTACCATATTAATGTTTCCGATATTCACCTCCACATTTCGATTGTTTTCTTGACTGCCATTGTTTTCTAAAATTGTTTGTGCAATGCCATTGTTTTCCTCACTAATGTTGTTGTCTGAAAGTGTCAGCAGAATATCCTTGTTTTCTTTCCCATCTACATAATGTTTCATGTCCTTTAGCTCAAAATATGGCTGGAGAAGAGGGAACTCTAGAGCGCTATCATATTCATCCTTTAGTCCCCTTTCCAATCAATAACAATTGGTGCCATCATACTTTCCAAGAGGGAAAATTGTCAGTACAAGAAGACAACCTATATATTGAAACCGATCTAAATTTATCTAGGTGGTCATATACTAAATAATAAAGGTGCCTTGTAGATTTTTTTTCCCACACAGGCCTCTCATTCCTGGCAAGAATGGCATCATATTCTTCAACTGTATGAAAACTTTCCAGAGATTTTATCTCCTTGAAATTTTTGTAGACTGACTCTGGTAAATCAGTTCCTGGCTAATATCAGCCTAGTCAAAAGAATGTGTATCCCTATCTGTCTTAGTATTTTTAGAAACATAACATGTTTCTCCATCATCTAGACATTCTATAACCTTCCATGTGTTAATAATCTCAGTTTTGTCTTCCTTTGTAGGTCTATTTTCTTGTAATTCTCTTTTTGCATCTTTCAGTTCCCTCAATATCTTCACTTTCAAGAAGATCCAATTTACCCTCTCACGGGTTTCAACAATCATAAGTCTCTCACCTATAGATGCTTCAGATATCAATGTTTGAAATCTTGAATCAGATTATGCTTATGGCAAGCTAAAAATTTGAAGATTATGAAAAAAGAATTCCCCAAGGAAAAATATAATGTAATAATTTCAAAAAGAGGAAATCCATCCTCACGTGTCCAAAAGCTATGCAATATGATAAGAATGATTGAATCACTTAGAGGTGCCAACCAAAAGATAAAAATCAATTCCCTTCGAGCAAAGCAAAAATAGGTCTTACCTTCATTATATTTGTCGATGAAAGGAAGTATATATTGTGGCTAAGATGGAGAAAATTTCAGAGCAATGTTATTGGTCTTGCAAACCAGATCCATGAATTGATTATGGTTGTTTGTAACAAGAAAGTCCTCTATTACTCGAGGAAATGGCTAATTTAATTCCCCCTTGAGGCTATTTCTTTTAACAACCTTCTTGGAAGATATAGAACCCATTATGAAGCTATCGACGCATCGTTTGGCCCAGATTTAGTGAATTTGATTGATTTCTCTGTGGAAAAAATCAGCAGAACACCCTACTTATTTTACATTCAAAGTACACCCCATGTGTGACATTTGTGCACCTCATATTCGAGGTCTCCAATACTTTTGTATTTCACATTCACACTACACCTTGATGCTCTGGAAGGTGGATTAATGATTCACCAAGTTCTGCCTGTAACAGAAGAGGAAGCTCGTCGTGTCCTTTAGCATCTTGAAGCTGAATGTTTAGACCAAACCGGAACAAGTAATTTCATCTTTAACTTAATTTTAATCATTTTATGTCTAACCTAATGCAAATTATAAAATAAATGACTGGAAAAATCAGTGATTCATAGGTTACGAACCGTAAATAATTTTTTATTAAATAAAAAAGTAGTAGTATGAACACATGTTATATGATTCATACATTTAAATTGTTTTATATTTGTATGAGAATTTGATTTATTTTGAGTAGAGGTGGTTTTTCAGTTTTTGAAGAGTGGTTTTGAAGAAATTCATTAACTCTATACATGGTTCCATAAAACAGACTATAACTCTTCCTTTCCATCTTTCAGTGGAAACTATGGTGTTGCTTCCAAATGAGCCTTAGTACAAAAGAAGATTCATGAAATTACTTGCATGCAATCCTCTGAGAAAGTAATATGGGTTTGGGTTCGTTCAACGGTGACTGCTCTTCACATGGACGACTTCTATTTTCTTGAATCTCTACTATATTTCAATGGAAAGGAATACATGAAAAAGGTTATGCACCATTCTAACAATCTTTGGCATTGTACAAAGTGTAATGACGACTTCCCAGAATGTGACTATCGTTACAAACTTAAAATTGCGCTGCATGACCACACCGGGCACCTACAAAATGTCACAACTTTCAATGACGCAGGAAATGAGCTCATGGGCATCACGACAAAAGACATGTTCCTTCTTTCTATTGAACCAGCTGATCTCCAAGAATTTTGTGGCCAAATTTCAGGTCGACGCTTCCTGTTGACACTTTCCATTAAAACATACTACTTCAATGGTGTCGAGCGCTTACAACCAATACTGATTAATTCAGAAGAAATTTAATATGACTTTTCATGCAAGGAGGCCCTCAAGGACATTCAAGCAATGTCCACTTCAAAACGACTTGTTATTCACTGCCTTCAAATTTTTCCAGGGTTGCAATGAACACTATTGTTGTGTACATAAATCATCATTTCTGCATAGCTCATTGTTCCATAGTATTGTAAATTATGTCCATGTTGTTGTGCTACACACTTTCTCTTAATATACTCTTTTTCAATTATTCCAAAATATGTATGTTTACCCCTTCACAATTTACATAATACACATATCAATATCTGTAGGAATTTCAATTCATTATTTTTCCTTCATTTTTCATATGGCTATACATTGATTTCTTGCTTGTTTATTTATTCATGCTATCGTTCAATAGCGCTGAAATAAAATAAAAAAATGCAAAAATGCTTATCTTGCTCTTCTCCTATCAATTGTTGATGCCACAATAACGTATATTTTGGCAATACTCTTAATTAATAATTCAAACATGTGTATGCTTACCCCTTAAAATTTTACATAACCTATATATCAACATTTGCAACAATGTCAAATCATTCTTACTCCCTCGTTTATGTGTCTATGAATGGCATGTTTGTCGTTTTAAATATTCTTTCTATCATTCAATGATGTTCAAATAAAAAAGATGGAATTCTAAGATTTGTAACGCATTCTTTGTGCATGCAAAACTCGTTTATGATTCACTCTAAGTTGCTTATGTATCCAAACTAACGATAATTTTTTCTACTAGTTTAGATATGCCAAACGACAGTCAAAATGTGGATAAAAATGAACAACGACGTCTTCTTTATGCACAACACAAAGATATAATAAATTCACTCCAACGACTTCTTTATAAAAGCCACAACAACCCTACTACTTCCACTACATCCCTTCCCAACTTAAGTGCTCTCCCAATTATGCAAACCAACTCACCTCACCTTCATCAAAACCAATATAACCGACTGCCCCCTCCCCCCCGCCCCTTTATGATGAACATCATCACTTTTGACAAAGGATAGATAAACTTTCTACCATGCATGTTTGCACAATATGCAAAGAATCATACCCAGGTATGAAAACAAGGCTTTTAAATAGTAGTCTTTCTTTCTTTCGTTGTGCATCATCTAAATCTACCAATCGTTTTTATCATCTAAACAACATGGACACTGGCGAACAACCATATGTCCTTCAAAATTTAACACAAGTTGAGGAAATGCTCATTGCACATGTGAACCCCATTATACAAGTCACTCATGCTTGTGGTGGTCAATAAAAATATAGTGGACATACAATCAAATTCCCTCAAGGCATCACTACTATTGCCAAATACTTACCTCAAATGGTTTATGAATTAAACATCCTCATTGTGAAAAGGCACAGTGCTTCTCAAAAGGCTTATGAATTATTTGTTTGCAAATCACGTGTACTTGCAGCATATGAATACAAAATAAATAATGATCCTTACTACAAGGATGTCCAATTCAATGCATCTACAATTTTTTTTGTACCATATCACCCTACAGAAATTTCTTCTCTTCTTCATAATGTAACCACCTCCTCTTTTGAACCCCATCAAATCAATGTTGATTCTACGTATGATATTGATGTCATGCTAACTCCATTAGAAATCCAACCTTCTTCTTTCGTTCCAATACTCCCAAATTCATGTACTAAACTTGAGAACATTTGTGCTTATTTTCACTTGACCCATTCAAATTCAACAAGCTCAGTTCACTGGCCTGTAATATCTTTAATAACTATGAATGAACACAACAATGAGGGCCTCTTTGCCATGTCATTCCCGACACTCTTTCCTATAGGAATTGCCATGATCACACAACCAAGAATTACAAAAGTATTGATGCATGAATATGATTTTCACTTGTTGCACTACCATGATAACCGATTTGGCCAACATCCAAGATTCCACTACTACCTTTATAACATTCTAATGTACCACCGTAGCCAATAAATTTCTATTGTTTTTGTGAAGAAATACATTGAGAACAACTTGCCAACAATTGTTTCAGATCTACGATAATATCTTCATGACTTCCCAGGTTCAAAATTTCTCGAGAAAGTGATATGATTCAGCTCAGGCCTACGAGGAACGCGATCTTTCTGGAGCAAGCAACGATGTGAACTAACTAACATGATCAAACAAATTGGAAGCCCGACATTCTTCTTCACTCTTAGTGCAACTGATACCAAATGGCATGGCTTTCACATGATCATGCCTACCAATGGTCCCTCTAGCTCATACAGCCACTTCCAATGGAGAATTCAAAACATAATTAAAAACCCACATATAACATCCCAATATATGCATTGAAGATTTACAATTTTCCTCAAAGAAGTCCTACAAAAGGCCTCCACACAATAGATTATTGGTGTAGGTATTTTTTGATATCCATTTCTCTCTGCATTAATTTATACATTGCAAATATGTTTGAACCAAATTTTACTTTCATATTGTATTCAGATACGAATGGCAACATAGAGGATCCACACACATACATGGCTTCCTTAGGTGGCAAAATGTACCAAATATGGACACTCTTGATTGGAACAATGAATTAGAAGCTATTGCTGCTCATAAATATTTTGATCGCTTTGTAACTACCTGGAATCCACGCCCCAACATCACAATCTTGTGCTTCACCAATCAACAATTCATAACCCATGTCTTCTTGACACAACATCAATCTTCAGGTCAACTCAAATTGAAGACTATGAAGAGTTTTTCAACTGTGTTCAACGACACACAAAGTGTCATGAATCTTCTTGTCTTCAAAAGAAAGACAATGTTATTAGTTGTCGATATGGAGTACCATGGGAGTTAAACTCCAAATATTCACTTTTTATTGATGATAAAGGTCAGAAAACCTATGTCCCGCTCGCAATGATGATAGATTGAATATCCATAATGTCAATCTACTTTCTATCTGGAGAGAAAATGTTGATTGTTAACCAGTTCTATCTCGCTATGTTGTGTTAAACTATATTTCAAAGTATGCAACGAAAGCAGAAACAAGATCTGGGAGCTATCGGAAAATTATATCACGTCTTTCACAAAATGTCACTCCAAAAGTACCTATTGTTACTATCACCCAGAAATTCCTTACAGAAACCATTGCAGATAGAGACATTGGGGTGCAAGAAATATGCCATATGTTACAAAAACTACCCCTCTCTATGTAGTCATACATTTGTTTCTTTGGATGTTAGCATAATTTTTTCAAAAGCGTTTCTCAAGAAACTAAGAATCCCCTTTCAACACCAAACTTTATCCTTGCATACATGAATAGACCTATTTCATTGGAATCATTGCCCCTCCTTGAAGTTGCACGCCCTTGGCCATTTTTTGCCCATAAAAAACAAAACCAATGGAAACATGTGTTCCCTCCAATGTTTGTACATGTCTTGCCACAATACTTTTCCATCCCTTCCTCTGATGATCCTTGTTATGCCACTTTCTATTGGACTGAACTACTATTGTATTTCCCTTTCCGCACAGTCCCCAATGAAATTGGTTCAACTGATGCAAAATAATTGCACTCTAGGAACAAAAGAAAGGGACATATACACCATGTTGTGTCCATCAAGAAATTGAAAACCCAAAAACCCCACATACTAAAGATCAATTTACTTCCGGACCCCCTCCTCACCCTATGCAAATTAATGAATGGAAAATCCTCTCTCAACTCCACCAACGTTATAATATTGAAATTGATGACCTCAAAATGATTGGCCATCACGACTTCAATCCTAACCACAATTGGTCACATACTTCTATCCCTCTCCACTTGCAAGAAACTGCCATAAATTTCATTAAATTCAACCGCTCAAATACTCAAAACCAACATCATCCTTTTTCCAACCTCCCCGAATATCACACATTATCTCCTACCGAAAACATAGTTTTTACCATTATTTTTTCTACCTTCAAAGCCCCCATGTAGAATCATCGGGGACAACTGGGACAGGAAAATCTCATTTAATTAAATGTCTGCAACATGCATTTATGGAAAACTCATGAAAAAACAAAAACCCTTTGTTGTTACTTGCACCCACTGGCGTTGCAACTTTCAACATAAATGCCCTCACAATCCACTTTGCCCTTCGTATCCCTATCCAATAAAAACATCCTCTTGAAGGACAGTCACTCATACACTTGCAAGAAAAACCCTGTCATGTAGAGTACATCCTCATTGATGAAATGAGCTTCATTGGTCTAAAAATGTTTTCTCTCATTGACGATTGGCTAAGAGAGGTATTCCCCCTTGATCGAAATGCACCATTCGACAATTGCTCCATTATCCTTGTCGGAGATTTAGGCCAGCTATCACGTATGAAAGACATCCCTCTATATGCTTGCACATCACATGGCACTACACTTTGGCGCAACTTTGACACATTCATAACACTTTCAACTGTTTTTCGCCAACAAGGGGCTAACCCTTCCCCGGTAGCTTTCCTCCAAATCCTCACAAACCTCCGAAATGGAAGACCTACTCTTGCATATTGGAAATTCCTAATGTCAAGGACAAATTCCTCTCTTATGCATGAAGAGAAACAAACATTTCAAGACTCAATGCACCTGTATGCAACGAACAACTCAGTTGCCTTGCATAAAAAATAATGCTTAAAAAATTGAACATGTCAGTAGCACTTTTGTCTGCGGAACAATAAAGGAAACATACTTCTACTACAACAAAAGATGAGCATTTGAACATAAAGGTGCTCTTATGAAATGAACAAAAAGTTATACTCAAAGCCCCCAAAATTTCCATCCTTCGTGGTTGTCGACCTCAACCAATACAAAATAACACCATGGGAAATTTCACACCCAACATATGTACCCATTTCCCCCATCATAAGGGGTGCATGTCAGTAGATACCACTTAGAATGGCATGGGCTTTAACGATACACAAGTCACAAGGAATGACATTAGACAAAGCAACGATAGACATTGGCATAAAAGAATGCCAAGGTCTAACATTCACTGTAATTTCAAGAGTGCGGTCATTGGCAAAGATTCAAACCAATCCAGCATTTCCATTCTCACGCATTTCACACATGCACGAGAATCCAAGAGGAATCACTGCTCGCATCAAAATCTGTGCAGGAGAATACAATCTAGCCAACCATACACCCTATCTTCCAAATTTACCCACATGGTAAACACCACTTGCTACTTAACCAAATTTCACATACATTTAACCTCATATTGTTTTATACTTATTTAAAAAAAAATTATTTTACTTTATTTTAAAAAAAATGATTTCAGCAAACATGTCCATTATCACTTACTATTTCTATTTTTTAATGGCCAACAGGTATGGATACAAAGTACTTACACATGCTATATGAATATTTTCGAGAAATTCAGCAACAGGAACTTACCTTACAAGATATACAAACAAGGATCCTACCCCAACAATTATTGCCTCTTTATCGTTTGCGTCCAACTATTGAATTGTTACGGAAGATAAGGAAAATACTGGCAAAAAAAAATAAAAAAATCACATCCATGAAAGGGACACACACAGGAAAATGTAGGCTCAATTGCAGGAACAAATTTCACAATTTGGCACCACAATAAACATTAATTGGTGTTGTCGATGCCATGCCTCATCATGTATATATGATTAGTTTCTCACTATCAATTAAATCTATATGCCATAAAATACTTTTATTGTATATATGTTTAGTTATTAACTTCCAAACAATTCGGCAGGGAGAGCGATGGAGGCGACTAGAATCGTTGAGCAGCTCACTGAAGAGCAGATCTCCGAACTCAAGGAGGCGTTTAGCTTATTTGACAAGGATGGGGACGGACGAAGAAGAATGGCAGCAGTGGATTCCGTTCTATGCATTGGTCGGAAGAAGACGGCCGCCTCCGTGACATACTGCAAGTGGGGCCGAGGTTTGATAAAGATCAATGGCTACCCCATTGAGCGGATTGACCCTGAGATTCTCTGTTACAAGGCATTCGAGTCCGCTGGTGTGGATATGAGAATCAGAGTAAAAGGAGGGAGGTACACCTCGCAGATCAACGCCATTAGGCAATGCATTGTGAAAGCACTGTTTGCCTTTTACCAGAAGTACGCGGATGAGTAATTGAAGAAGGAGATAAAGGATATTCTCGTCAGGTATGACAGGACTCTGCTGGCGGCTGATTCAAGGCGCTGCGAGCCGGAGAAGTTTGGAGGTCTTTATGCCGATCAGCGCTCTGCTCTAGAGCATTTGGCCAAAGCCAGAGACGCGGCAGGGTTGGGATCTGAAGGGTTTCACACTAGATCGGTCGTTGAAATCAACGAAGGCGGTCTGCATGATGCAGATATGCACTCCCCCTTAATGGATTGGCCCAAACACTGCAGATCCGGCCTGGATCTAACAGATCTAGCCAATATTAGAGAACAGGCAGAACCTAGGCAACAGATCGGTGGCAATGAGTATAGATCGAGCATCGAGTCTTTAGATCTAGACCTGCAAATGGAAGATCGACCCTATATGAGGTCAGATCTGGAAGATCGTTTACAGCCAGAGCACACCGAAAATAGCTGCAACTCCGATTTAGGCAGACCAGGAACTCAGTTATCACCCAGGCCACAGGTAACACTAACTCGTTTTCAGATTTTTATTAAAACCCCTGAGGGGAAAACTTGCTTATTGTGGGTACATGCAGAAAGCACTATCATGCAGCTGAAACAGCAAATATGGACATTGACGGGATACCCTGTTCAGATCCAACATTTGGTCAGTGGTAGGTGGTCCCTCCAGGACAGTAGAACCCTGAAAAACTATGAGATTAGTCCAAAACATCCATTGTTTTAAACTTTAGGCTGAGAGGAGGGGCCCTGCCTCAGGGACAGCCTAGCTCCTCAGGAGGAGACAAGGGGAAAAAGACAGCACCTCAGCAACAACCCAAGGGAGGCTCCTCCTACAAAAATATTTTACAGGGTAACAGAGATTCAGGGTCTTCTCCAGATCAAGGTGGATATACACCCAGGCCATACATAGTAGATCAGCTAGGGCAAACTCCAGCCCTCAACTTTGATTCTACAGGGCTTGACGACTTCGTTAAGTCTTATGAAACGCAGGCCCTAATATGCCGTTTTAACAGTTTTTGGCCAAAGCCAATGGATCTATTTCACTGGATTTTTACCACCTGGACCATGGAATGTGACATACATTTATGCTCCAAGGGGTTTTTTATAGTTATATTTGCATCCAAGGAAGTCAAAGATACAATCATCAACGCTGGGCCTTGGTTTTGGGGAACATCGGGGCTGTTTATGACCCCATGGTTCCCAGATTTTGATCCAAACAAAATGACTGTCTCCAAAGTGCCGGTCTGGGTCCGCCTATATAACCTTCCCCTTCACTTTTGGAGTGAACGAGTATTGGAAGGAATTGGGAACAGTATAGGGAAATATATCAAAACAGATCTGGAAAGGATTGATGAAAGGGACTACACTTTTGCACGCATTTGCGTGGAAGTAGATTTAAGCAAAGGACTGTCACAATATAAGGTTGATCTACAAACAACAAAACTGGCTACAAGGACTAGACTACGAAAACACTGCATTCAGATGTAGGCTTTGTAGGTAGACAGAACACTTGCAAAGCACATGTCCAGAAGCCAAGAAAGCAAACAGTAAAAAGAAGTAGAAAGGGAAGCAGAGGAAAGGATGGCAATTTCCCCCCCCTGTCTCAGAGGACGAAGAATCAGAAGCAGAAGAGGAAGATACCCTTGCAGAGAAGGCTGAGTCTGCCCAAGGGAAGGAGACTCAGAAGGAAACCACACCAGAAAACAAGGTTCCACTGTCCCATTCAAATCAAGCAGAGAAGGCAAGCGAGGATTTGAGTATGGGCGGGATCAAACGGCATCACCACTCAGATACTTTAGACTCAGACAAGGAAAAAACCTCACAAAAAGCAAAGACACAGTTAGTCATAGCTTCGATCAAGCCCACTCAAGGTGAGTGGCGCAAGGTCGAAAAGAAAAAAGGGAGAAAAACTTGAAGTGTGAGCCATTTACTCACCACCGGAATTCAGTTTTTCTGCCTTTTTATTCTTTCTTCTTTCTCTTTCTTCTTCTAAATGCACGTTAGTTTTTTTAACGTTGCATGGGGTGCAAAAGCACTTGAGCCCAATGGGCACCTTATGGAAATGCTTCAATGCATCTGCTTGTGTAACTTTTCATTTTTTAAATAAAAGGTTACCGATTTTTCCTTTGGAAAAACTTCCAAACAATTCTCTATGTATATAGGTCCTGATTCATTGAACTACTACACCATATGTAGAATTTAAAACAAGATTGCATAGCATGTACAATATTGTTGCCACTTTTATGATAATGCTCATCAACATTGTATATGATTCAACTTTCATTTATTGACTGATATATATAAATACTTGTTAATATTGTTACTTTCAATTATATCACTTTCCAGCCAGATTATTCTTATGAAGTACATGATTTGAGTGCATAACCTACATTTGATAACATGTACAATATTGTTGCTACTTTTATAATACTGCTCCTATTCAAAACTTATGTTTTTGAGTAACTGGAATGTGGTTTTTTATTTAATTAATGACACATGATTGGAGTGCCATGGTTTCATATGATGCTATAATTGGGCTTAAAGGGAAATTTCTTCCATGGAGAGATTGTAGTGCTATTTTGTTATCCCTTTGTCTGATTTAATATTGTGACACATGATTTGAGTGCCATGGTTTCATATGATGTTATAATTGGGCTTAAAGGGAGTTTTCTTCCATGTAGAGAATGTAATGCTATTTTTTTTATCTCTTTGTCATTAAATCTCATTGGAATTAAATGATATTATCAATTAATGCAATGCCCAACTCTGTTTATTTTGTTTCATTGTGGTTTTACGAAGGAAAATGGAATAGTTTGGGAAGACTAAGTTAGATTCTTCAAATTAATTTATAGGGATGTTTACATGCCAATATTGTTAGGCTAATTATGATATTCCTCTCCCCTTCATTTTGAAGCCAATAATCTTCCAAAACTAATAATGTATCTCATCTAAGTTTTCCAAGTACCATTAACGTGATTCAAATTTGGACCTCACATTAATTCTCTTTACAAAAAAGAGGTATGTTTCCTCATATTTCTTAAAATAAATAAATTTATACTTAATGAACTCAAACTTATTTCAGGCTTTACCAACATATGAATTATGTAATATACAAATCGTGTCTACAAATGCATTCTACTTAAACAAACCTATCGGCGTCTTTTTGCACTTTTTGGGGAAATTCCTAGTATTAGTCATGTCTTTTTGAAGTGGTTTTTTACCGCATTAACCCATGCCTTTAAGAATTAACCCATGTCTTTTTTTAAGAACTGTTTTCAGTGATTAACCCATGCCTTCAAAAGAAGTAGAATTTTGAATCAAGTTTCATTTTCATTGATTTTTAAGATGTTCACTGTTTTTTTAAGTATTTTTCATTTTATTTATTTTGAAATCATATATATATATATATATATATAATTGAGATAAGAACAACTATTTATGAATAAATATTATATAGTTTTTTAATTTAGTTTATCAATAGCTTGTATAAATTTTTGCTTCAAGGATGAACATATTTTTGGGCAATAGAACTTGGGTAGATGGAAAATTAAACTAGCTAACTTCCATTAGAGTTATTATTTTTTGACAAATATTATATAGTTTATTAACAATCCACTCACTAGGTCTTAAAAAAAATCAACTTACTATGAATAAATATATTGAAATGAAAATTTGAATGAAATTTAAATAATAAAAAAATTACTTATAATATATATATGTGGTTCATGTTATAGAAATATCTAAGTACTTTCACTAGCAGGAATCACATCCACGGAAACATCTGGGCACATCCACCAGGAGTGACTTCCAATTAGCGAGGTGCCTTAGCAACAAGAACTCGAACAGTTCAGCTAAACCTCGGGGCTAACTATATATATAATATGACCAAATTTATCAATTATTTTATTGAAATTAATAATATTTATAAATAATCTCTCTATATGTAGAGATCATTTGACCAAATCTATCAATTATTACACCCATTGGGCTCCAATGAATAATGGAAGAAATGTTGTAATGTCATGTCATGTACTATCTTATCCTATAAACATTTTCACTCAGTCAAATTAAGTTAAAAAACAAGAATAAAAATAAAATAAAATCATTAATTAAAATAAAACTGAAGTAACTTGATATGTTTTTACTTTGATTTTAGACAACCCATGGTTTTTTCCCATAATATTCTTCTTTAATATAACCTATTTAGAAACATAAAATTTCAATAAATTTTCCACAATTAAATTAACTATGAAAAAATTCAAAAGCAAGTTGGAATTTTCTTCCTCTGCATTAACTGAGAAATCTATGAGTATTAGCCTATTTAGAAACATAAAATTTCAATAATTTTTCCACAGTGAAATTTTTTTTAGGCAAGTCGGAATTTACTTCCTTTGCATTAACTGAGAAGTCTATGGGTATCAAAATCTACATAAACACGAAATTCGTCTATGATCGCTTGAATTTTTTATTACTATTATCGTTCATCAAATTCCCTTCTTGGACATTAATTGAGAGGTTTTGTGAATATCAAATCTAGTTACTCACAAGTCATTTATAAAATTTCATTATGAATATTTTAACATTTAACATAGATTTATATGATTTTAGATTCTCCAAACTAGTATGAAAATATACATGCAAACCAAATGATCTATATTAAGAGAAACAGTGGGTCAGCCTGAAAATCCAACTGGAGAGGGAGCACGATTGATTTTAAAACAAGGTGAGCGACAAAACAGCAAGTCTCTACTCATGAATACAAATTCAAATAGAAAAACATCTTTAAAATTATTTAAAACAATCACAATTTAAAATAAAGAGAATTTAAAAGTAAGAACAAATTTATTGCATAATAAAACTCTCAAGGTATTTGCTTCAAACATACCCCACAACCTATGTCCAATGCAATCTTGACAGTACCATCAAAAATAGGTATCACTTGAGCCAACTCATCAATATACTTATCTTCCATTTGAGGAAACATCGTTCCTCCTGTAGGAAACTTGAACACATAACCTTCAAATTGAACCCAACTCTGTACAACCTTCTCTATTGTAAGACTTTTATAGGTAACATTAGCATATGTCACATAGCAATGGCTCTTTGGCCATGGAAATGGATTTTTGTATCCTCTTGGAGCAAGAATGAGGCAGTGGGAAATGCCTCTCTCTGTATATCATATTATCTTTGGGAAATGTCATAACTCGATTTTGGTCATGGCAAGGCATGTAATCAATGTATTTGGCACTACAAGGTTCAAACATTTTTGCTTTGGATTCAGAAAGTTCAATATTATCTCCTTCATTGTGGCGAGTCTCAAAATTTAGAGACAAAGTTGCAGAGTCTCTCAGTTTGGTGATTTCCTCTGCAATACTATCACCCTTTCCAAATCCACTCTTCTACCAAGCACCCAATATGTAGAAAAAATAGCATAATCCCAAAGCAATAAAGATAGAAACAGAACTCCTGGTCTTGTTGTCCACTGAACTTGTTTTCGACCTTATCTTGTATTTGTTAGAGGACAAGAAAATGAACGAATTATTCCAATATTTACAAAATCAAAAGATACTTGAAAAGAAAATAAAGAAATTATTTCAAAATCTATGGAGTCAAAAGGTCCCACTATATCATAATGTAGACAAGGAAAACCAAAATCACTACACAATTGAACCCAAGTTCTTGATGCAAATGCAAAAGCATATAGGACAACAGAACACAAGCCGGAAACCAAAATAAGAAGCAAATGAAGGGAAATAGGTCCTCTCATCCTAAATCCAAGATAAGCCTATTTAACATCAAATTCATGTTCAAAACGCAGGATAAACACCAAATTCATGTTCAAAACACATAAGAGAACGAAATGCAATCCAGAAGCCTAGAATATTATCAAACAGAAGACAACACATCTTCCCATCACGTAGCATGCATATTTTTCAAGAGTGGAGTCTACAAATTGGCATTAATTAACAAAAAAGTGGTGTTTTATGTTGAAACGCTACCCATTGGAGCCATATTATGATATTTCAATTATTAAATGCGAAATTCCCAAATATCAATGGCATTATCTGACTAAATATTCACTCAAGGTAAAGAATAAAGATTTCAACTATTCAACAAGAAGGACTATAAAATTTCACACATTGGTAGGAACAAAAACAAAAAAGCAGATGCATTATTCAAAATGGGCCTAACTTCTCCCCAAGGCGTTTGGAGGATGCAGATCAAAATGGACAACAATCGCTTCCAGATCCAGGAAAATTTTCTAGTATGTTTCCTACACGTGCTCATACAATGCTATCTCATAAGAGAAGGTATGCATATATAATCTTGCTGTCATGGTAATATTTTTGCTTCCCTATATCTGTTTATCATAAGTATCTAAATTTACTCAAACTTTTTGTTGTATATAAAGGACATCTTTCAAATGTTTTTTTGCTAATACTCTAGATGTGGAGTGGCCCACACGACAGCTTAAACAAAAGGCAATATTATCCGAGTATGTATGTTCTATATTTGAATATAATAAAATTATATAGCTTTTTTTTGTGCTGAAAATATATATATATAATAATAATAAAAAAAATAAAAATAATAAAAATAAAATAAATAATAAAATAAATAAATAAATAAATAAATAAATAGAGGGATTTAGACCATCCACCCTATGTGTGGATATTGACCATGCACAAAATCAAAGGCGCAGTTTAGACTACAAGGGGACTCATTGAATCTCAAGAACTGAGTAAGAGGAGGAAACCAGATCATTATGCAGTGATTCTCTTATTACTTCTATTGGCTTTGAGTCAGTTAATTTTATGTTTTTTCTGTTGTTTGTATGAAGTTCGAGCACGTTATGATCCTGCGGTATGTGGTTTGATTTCACAACCCAATCATGTTTTCAAATCTGAGAAAAAATTTAAATGGGTGGGCCAAGGTTATTGAAAACTTACACATATATTTGATCATTGTTTTTCAAATACAAGAAAAAGACATTTACACTGCATACATGCCTATTCAATTTTTTTGCCTGGAATTGAAAAATTATTAGCAAATTACACTGCATATAATATGTATTATCCGATCAATTATATATATATATATATATATATATATATTATATATATACTATTATATATATATATATATATATATATATATATATATTGAAGTCTGAGAAAAAATAAAAAAAGGTAGTTCAAGCTTCGAATCCCACCTCTGGTTCTGTCCATAAATTCCCTAGCCACACGTAGAGGGGTTTTCTTAAAACCCTCCCTGTTAACATCATTGTCGAGTCCCTCCAATAAAACTACAATAAAATATTTTCCAATAAAAGAGATAGAAATTATAGCAGATTACAAAAAAAAATATTGTATAGTTTTCCTTTGGTGATGAAGAATTTCCTTTTCATTGAATAAATACATTTTAGGTGGTGGAAAACCGTGTAATCTACGATAAGCATGAATGTTAATCATGTTAAATTTTCAGATTGTTCAATGTTGTATCAGTTACTTTAGCCTAATTTATCTTTTCATTAAAAATACATCCAATTTGTTAGTAGGATAATCAATCATAAACGTAACTGAAGAAAGAACAATATATGTAGTGATAGAGAAGACATCAACACAACCATAAGAGACAGCATATTGGTCCAAGACCAAGGAAAAACCCCACTAGGGGGAAACTCTTTCAAATCTTCTTCTATAGTAGATCGTCATAAAAATATTTCAACAGAGAGTACAATGAGCTCAATACATATGATTGGCAACAGATAGTAATGAACTAGATCAATAGATATGTTATAACAACATAGAAACCCAGGTCTACCATATCACTGAACCCAATTGATGCCAAGATGTCAAAACCTTGTATCTAAATTGGGTCACTCTCATATACATTGTCTACAAGCGACTGAAGCTTCTAGGTCGCTCTCACGAATACAGTATGCTAGCGACTATAACTGCAGAGTTGCACTCAGGAGGTCTCTATGCATGCGACTCTGGCACTAAACTGCAAAGACCCAAAGTTGCTCCTTATCGAGCTAAGAGAGAGACCAAAGAGCCAAAGTTGCACCCTGACTGAGTTGTGCAAGTGACCAGAGATCCAAAGTCTCACCCTCGCTGAGCTGTGCGAGCAACTGTGACGACAAGGTCTCTCTCAGGTCTACCTGATGCGAGCGACTAGGGACCGAATGCTTCTAATCTTCCTCTGAACCCAGTGTCGCTCTCACTAAATTGTCTTTGAGCAACCAAAGATCCAAAGTCACTCTCTTGCCTACTATGTGCCTGTGACCGAGGACAAAAAACTTTAGATCTGTGCCAGCAGCCGATATCCAGAAAACCCTAACCCAGAGCGAACCTTTTGCCTGTAATTTCGGACCCAATGCGAACTTCTGCCAATGAACCTGTGCGAGCCAAAAAAAATAGAATAATATGATAATGTGGGCAAATGAACTTGAGGTCACTTCCTTTTATTGGTTTTCTTAAGGGTTAACGTGGGTTTAAGATTGACCCAAGTAGTTACTCATGTGGTTAGGAACGACCCATTCCATAATGTATACGTGAATAAAATAATTCAAAACTCAATTTTTGTTTAACCAATTTAGGTAATCTTTATGTTGCTTTTTTTTTGTCCTCTCGAAAAGAGGAATTTAATGTACATATTATCTTGATCATCTAATTTGTCCCATGTGGAATTTGACCCTAGTTGCAAAAATTAACCAATCAATTATTATTGGAAAGCCACACATTCAATGGTGAAACATCAAGCTAAGAAGTGTTGTTTGTGTTAAATCAATAAACAATTTATTTGTCGTTGCATTATATACGTGAAAACGAAAACAAGCTAATCACACGCCTATCTTCTCTCTTTTGGTCGAAATGTCCTCCTGGATGGGCGAATTGAATTGGTGCACCTCAACAACCAGTAGATTTGTAAATAAACAAAGCTAAAGGAACCACCAAAGATAAAGGTAGCAACATCAATTCCAACAACATGGACGAGTGACCAAGTTATCGTGCATGACAGACAACACAAGGAACAACCACTTTTAAAATCAAAATATGAGACAAGGAAAAATGCATGATGGACAACACAAAGAAAAACCACTTTTCAAATCAAAATGAGGCAAGGAAAAATGTGCTCAAGTGCTACAACGTTGCAAAAGCTTCAATAACGAGCACAGACTCTGCCACCACCAATGCAACTATGTGGGGAAATCATTAACTCTATCCACCAAGATTTTGTTGTCTGTCATGACTAGAGCAGAATCCATGGGCAAAGGTATGCACACATATCTCAGAAAATTCATTAAATCTCTCCGTCAAGTTTTTGTTTTCTACCATGACGAATGCAAGAATCCCTAAGCAAAGGTGGAGCAACCTCAAGAATTCCTGGACAAAAAAAACTAAAATAGGGTCGTGGTTTAAGGGTGGCCTGATGACATTTATTATATAAATCTTTGCATTAGGTATTTTTTCTAAAATGTAAAATCCGCACCTAGAATATGCAGATATGTGATTGCAGTGGTATTATACTAATTTAATCTCAATATGATAATATATTGTATACATGGAATTTGAATTTGCCAGTTACAAGACGCAGAGTAGGTTCATAAACATTCAATAGCAATCAAGTGAGATGCCTTTGTGTAGAATTTTCTCTGTGAATACAAGGATATCCTTATTATGAGTATGATTCTATGGCGAATTGAATTATCTTCAACATAAATAATTATATAATCATGTATTAACCGAAAGTGATGTTACAATTAACACTAGAAGGGCAAGTGAAGTTGCTAGTGTTATCATCTGTGGCATAGTTGTAGGCCTATGGCCACTCCTCCTTTTAAGTATTGGTAATAGTTGGTGGGAGGGTAGTTGTCCATATTAGTTGGTGGGGGGAGTTGTTTGTATAGTTCCTTGTGCAGCCCCCAAGAAAAGCAACCCATTCTAATTTGATTTCTAAAACTATTACCTTGATGCCCAGGATCTCCTCTAGTTCTGGGACTATAGCCACCAACCAACAAGCCCGAGAAATGGAACAACTCTTCTCCTCGTTCATAGTTAAGGTTGCTCCTCTCTCATTCGGTTCAGTGGCAAACTAATACAGGTAGTTAAAATAGGTTTTCATCTACAAATAAAGTATAATAGTGGAGACAACAGACATTCGATAGTGAGAGGGGCCCCACCAGCTTCAGGGTTGATACAATTAGAGTGGACTGGTCTATTATGCTTGGAGTAATGATCACCCTACACGATCAGTATGGAAGTGAATTTCATATCCTACGGCCCCGGAAGAAGCAACCAGGGTCAATAGATTCTGAAACAAGTGCTCATTTCTTGTTCCTGCGCCTGCTTCCTTCCTCAACTGGAGTCAAACCTCTTTTCTTCACAAAACCTTTATCATAAACGAACATAAGCACTGCTAAGACCTATAGAACCTCCCTTTCAGTTAATACTTGTTACTTACCTGATGAAATATACCTACTAGCTTCAGTGCATACGAATCGGTAAATATAACAAAGTGGTAGACATCTCTCTTTTTCCTGATAATTGGAACTTGATTGTCATGAATTTCTACAATTCTACCCCAAAATGATATGGGAGGTGGCTGCGACCGAAACCTCTAGCTTTCTCTGAGTTCATCTAGAATTCTTCCCCCAAATTGAATATATAGGATGTGGAAGCAACTAGAACCTCTAACTTTCTATGAGTTCATCTCTCACCATCCCTTATTTTTGTTGTGAACAGTTTATGTTTCCATCGCTATTGGTCACTTTGGTGGAATTCATATACTCAACAGTTCAGTTAAGACTTGGGAGCAAAGAAGCAATTCTTATCGTCACGTACCAATTCTCATCGTCATCGTGACATTCCTCAAATTCTATGCACAACATATTGCACACAATCAGGAAAATAAAATGAGAATACAAGGACCCAAATTACCCATATATTCATAGAACCCGCACAAGTATAAATTCATAATTGTTCTATACAAGTGAAGCTTGGTCTTTTATTGGAAAACTTAAAATTTATAATACAAGAAAGTTCAATGTAAAATTAGGATTCAAAGTATAAAAATGATAATAAAAGCTAAATTTCTAGAAAGCATGTCGTAACTAAAACCTCGTTTAGCTCAACAAGATTCAATTCATGCCATAACTATAACCTTGTTTACTACAAGAAAGTTCAGATGAACAATTCTAACATAAATGTCTTTCTTCAACATTTTCATACAGTGTTAGAATCCCAACAAATTATTTTTACAACCACTATAGCTGATAAAAAAGATATAAATACTGCAGAGTGAATAATACAACAAAAATCTTATTTGGGACTAACAAAACCTGATCTGGTGTAAGGCTGAACCTTTTATTTCCAATTGAAAATGAAATGTCAAGAATGGTAAGTACTAGTATTAAAATATCCGCTACTAAAGGAAATCTAATAATTGATGCTAAACCAAATCTCAGTGACAACCGTAAGTACTGGTATTAAAATAACTGTTGTTAAAGAAAATCTAATAATTGATGCTAAAACATGATTGAAAGATTGAAAGACAGAGATAGGATTAACATAGGTTTATTTTATCTCCAGCAACAAAGGTTTATTTTCTCTCCAGCAACAAGGATTGAAAGAAAGACATTATTTTGGAGTTGATTAATGTACAAATACCTGTGGTGTAGGTGGTACCAACAATTGTATGGTAGTGTAGGGGGCACCAACATTCATATGGTGGTTGCATAGTGGTGTAGGTGGCACCAACATTTGTAGGGTGGTTGCATGGTGGTGTACGGGAAGTAGGGAGTGGCGGGGAGTGAGGGTGTACATGGAAAGCATGGTATATGTTATTTTAATCTTTAGTAGAAACATTGAACACAAATATTTATGGTAGCCCTGTAATGCTAAATTAGTCTTTCGTTATTTCATTATGAAAAGTATTGAGTGTATATGTTGGGTTGTGTTATATTCTTTCCACGACTAGCCGATGTAGTTAACCGAGGGTAAAAGGGGTGCGGGGCCCCCTTTTCGTTGCGTCTATTGCATAATGGGGGGGGGGTCACAGGGGGTGAGGGGTGCAGGTTAACCCCACTTTTATGGGGTTTTGGGGCAGCGCCCCGGAAATTTTTGTTTTGTACACTTATTATGTTGGGTGGACCACCTATGGTTTTTTTCATGTTTTTCGCACATGGTGTTGGACCGATGGTTTTGGTCCATGGTTTTAGATGCTTCGGCATGTATAAATTATGTATTGTAACATTGAAAGGAACATAATGAAAAATCAAGCTAGTAGTCCCGGTTTTGGGATCCAAAGGAAAATCTCTATGTATATGTGTTTTATGTGTTATGCTCTCGCATTGTTTATTTTCTGTGTTCTAGAATTCGTATGCAGGCAATTTCTATACGGGGTTAAAACCTACATTTAGTATCAGAGTTGTTTTGGCTTCAAGGGGACGCCTTTGTTGCTAAGGGGTTTCGCTCGGGCCTCTGATAGACCCTATTCAATGGGAGATCTGTGAGATCGATTTTGGTGGTGAAAGAAGATGGTGAGCAGTGGAAAGATAGAGATCGAGAAATTTAATAGTTAGAGTTTTGAGTTGTGGAAACTCAAGATGGAGGATCTGTTGGTGGATAAAGATCAGTGGATCGCGGTAAATCCGGGTACTAAACCAACGGGAGTGTCTGATGAAGAATGGAAGAAGTGCACAATACGATTGTGTGTCTCAGATTCAGTATTGCTGAATGTATCAAGGTGAAGGCTTTGTGGGACAAGTTAAGGACTTTGTACCAATCTAAGTCTCTGGTGAATAAACTATTCCTACGGAAAAAGTTGTATAACCTGACGATGAAAGATGGAGACTCGATGACAGAGCATCTGAATGCGTTTAATACTGTGGTAATAGTTATCATCTGTTGATATTAAAATTTCAGATGAAGATAAGTGCATCAGTTTGTTGTGTTCTCTACCAGATTCGTGGGATAGTCTGGTTATTGCAAAAGGTAGCAATGCAACTGCTTTGCAATTTGATGAAATAGTCTCAGCCTTGCTGAATGAGGAGATGAGACGGAAAAATATGGAAAACCAGAATGGTGATGCCTTGTCTGTACGAGGACGGTCCCAGAACAGAAACAAAAATAATTCATCGAATGGGAGATCTAAATCTAGAGGAAGATCTAAATCTCCAGGAAAACCTATGAAGGTGGTGTGCTGGAAATGCGGAAAGGGAGGGCACTTCAGAAGGGAGTGTAAATCTAAAGCTCCTGATAAAGGAAAGGGATCTGATGATGCTCCTTCTGTAGAGGCGAAAACCACCTCAGATGAAGGTGGGGATGTGTACTTGGATTCTTCAAGTACACATGTAGATCATGAGGCATGGTTGATTGGCTTAGGTGCATCCTTTCACTTCACTCCCCATAGAGAGTGGTTCTGCGAGTATGAGAAATACGATGGTGGTGATGTCTTCTTAGGAGATGATAGGAAGCTAGAATCATTGGTCGTGGAAAAGTAAAGTTGAAGTTGCAAGGTGGAAGGGTTAGAACCCTTCCGGGTGTTCTGCATATTCCTGCGTTGGCCAAAAATC
>APFE030468475.1:948-91718 GCA_000404065.3 Pinus taeda | reverse complement strand
TATACGGGGACTTGGCTTCACCAGAAGCAAAGCAGATCACTGTGTGTATTTTAAATTAATTGGTGACTGTTATTTATCTGGTCTTGCATGTGGATGATATGTTGCTGGTTGGAAATGACAAAGAAATTATCCAGGATTTGAAGACCCAATTGTCCTCCAAATTCG
The DNA here is from genome assembly GCA_000404065.3 of Pinus taeda. NCBI lineage: Eukaryota > Viridiplantae > Streptophyta > Pinopsida > Pinales > Pinaceae > Pinus > Pinus taeda. Next base: position 91,553 of record APFE030468475.1, on the reverse strand, counting down.
ACATGAAAGATCTTGGTGTTGTAAATTATATTTTGGGCATGGAAATTAAAAGAGATAAGACAAAGAGGAAGCTCTGGTTAAACCAAAGGAAGTATGTTGAAACAATATTGCAAAAGTTTAATATGCAGGATAGTAAACCGGTGAAGGTTCCTATTCCTATAGGTGTAAAGTTACCTGCTGAACAGTGTCCCAAGCCACAAGAAGAGGAAGAGGACATGTCCCGTGTTCTATATGCAATTGCAGTTGGTAGCCTGATGTATGCGATGGTCTATACTAGACCAGACATTGTTCATGCAGTGGGAGTATTAAGCAGGTTTATGTCAAAACCAGGGAAAGAGCATTGTACAACAGTGAAGCGGGTTTTCAGGTATTTGTGTGGCACTAGTGATTATGGTTTGTGCTACCAAGGAAGACCAGGATTGGATAGAGTGTTGGATATTCGTGGCTTTGTTGATGCAGAGTGGGCTGGAGATCTGGTTCAAAGAAGATCTACAAGTGGGTATGTGTTTAACCTATTTGGAGGTGCAGTCAGTTGGATGAGTAAGAAACAATCTATAGTGGAACTATCAATTATAGAGGCAGAATACATGGTAGCCACTCATGCAAGCAAGGAAGCAGTTTGGTTGCAAAGATTGTGTTCAAGTATGGGGTTAGTACAGGGAGCTATAAGGATAGACTGTGACAGCCAAAGTGTAATTTTCTTGGCAAAGGATCCTGCATATCATTCAAAGACAAAGCACATTGATGTTTAGTATCACTTTGTGAGGGATATGATAGAAGACAAAAAGGTGTTGCTGGTAAAGGTGGACACTTTGAAGAATATTGCAAATGCATTGACAAAATCTGTGAGCTCTGAAAAGTTCTCTTGATGTAGAAAAACAATGGGTGTTTTAGGGCTGGATAAATGACTAAGCTCTCCTGTGGACCCCTGTGGAAATAAAACAAGTGGGAGAATGTTGGGTTGTGTTATATTCTTTCCACGACTAGCCGATGTAGTTAACCAGGGGGTTAGAAGCGGGGCGGAGCCCCCCCTCGTTGCGCCGATTGCATAGCGGGGGGTTCGCAGGGGGTTTGAGGGGTGCAAGTAACCCATTCTATGGGGTCTGGGGCAGCGCCCCGGAAAATTTTGTTTTTGGACCCTATGTTAGGTTGGGCGGACCTACCTATGGTTTTGTGCATATTTTTCACACATGGTTTTGAACGCGATGGTTTTCGGTCCATGGTTTTGGACGCGATGGTTGTCGGTCCATGGTATTGAATGCTTCGGCATGTATAAATATGTATCGTAGCATTGAAAAGAACATAATGAACAATCAAGCTGGTAGTTCCGGTTTTGGGATCCAAGGGAAAATATCTATGTATATGTGTTTTATGTGTTATGCTCTCGCATTGTTCATTTTCTGTGTTCTAGGATTCATATGCAGATAGTTTCTGTACGGGATTAAAAGCTACATATTTTTTTAAACTAAGTTTTTTTGCTCTCTATCTCGAGAAGAAGCCAAATAAAATCTCAATGTTATTAATTGGTTGAAAAAAAATGTTATCCATATTCAATATGATGAGAAGAAAATAAAGTAAAACATGTCTTAAATTTTTAAGATCGATATTTTGATTTTTCATTTAATATTTTAGTTTTTTTAATATAATAAAAATCATGCTACCAATTACTATAGTCCCTACTGCCTTATGACACGATCTAATAAAAATGTAGAAGATTATTGAGAATTTCTTCTTTTTTTTTAACTGTATTCGTAAATTTGAATCCATTCAAGGTTCAATGTTTGTATCGTAAGTTTCCAAGTTTTTTCTTGCTGTTGATTATTAATTATTCCTTAGTTATTTATAAATTCCTTTGCATTCAATCTTTTAATAATTCGTTTAGTTTATTTTATCATTGTTAATTTATAAGTTAATATTAATTTTATTTTTTAGTTTCTTTAATCATTATTTTTAGATCATTTAATTTATTATATGTTTTTAACATAGTTTAAAGTATTAAAAAAAATATTACTGAAAATCTGTAAGCGTGGAGCGTAACAGATTCATACATATTGGTATTAAATGAGAATGTAAGATATTCAGCGTCATACAAATTGGTATTTAAATGAGAGTGTATGACATTGATAGTGGTGCAAACACATCCTTCAATGTGGAATTTATTGGTGAACTTTTTTTTTAATAGGGGAGATTTAGAGAAGTTTCTTTACCTTGCAAAATGGAATTTGAAAATATTCTATTTTTTAATTCACTAAAATATTTAATTTATATAAAATAATTTATTTTTTAATAAATGCATTATATCTAATAATTACTTGTTATTCTAAGTAGGTGTATTGTGTTTTGAGATCACTTGCGTGAGTTTAGACTTTTAGGTTTGTGTAGATCTCATTTTTTTATAGAAATTATTAAGTTGAGAGGCTCATTCTATAGTTTATTGAAGGCGATGTGTAAATATGTATGTGCTCAACTTGGAATTGACACGTGTTCCTTTTAAATTAAAAATAAAATATTCTCTAAATAGAAAAACAATGTCAGCTATAAAAAAAAGGGTGGTAGGAGGAGGGAGGGATTCTCTTTAATCCCGAAGGAATAATTGTCGAAAATATGTCAGTGGGGCTTGGCAAAGAAGCCCAACAACCAAGCAGAAGGTTATGGCCTCTATCTGTGACTCCTCTTAGCCCATCAAAAGCGAATTAAGGACATCATAATCTTGGGAGATTCTTCTATGGTCATAAAGCACCTACGCACCAACTCTATTGCCCCAGACAACAAGTTAAATCAATTGCTTCAGCAAACCCATGGAATTCTTCCTTCCTTTGCTAACCATTAATTTTACCATATTTTAAGAGCATTAAACATGGTGGTGGATTCACAAGCTAATAAGGCTTATTAGTTGAATGAAGGGCAAATTGTTGTCAATGGAATCTATGGTATTTTACCCATACCTTAAGTCACATTATGCAATTATTCCTAAACTACCCCACCCCCCCAGGTTTTATTCTATTAAAGTGTACCTAGAATTAAATCTTCCCTCCCCATCATTCATTCCCTTCTCGGCCTCTCTTTTCTCCATCCCCCTTCCCCGATTCCCTTGGACTCTCCTCTCAAGCATCTCCTCCTAGCACAGTATGATGAACCCTCCTACATTACCCCTAATGCGAGGCACTTTGAATACGGTCCATGTGATGTCTTTTGGTATGAAGGACCTAATAAGCGTGGGAACTTTCTTGTCCATCTCTCTGATTATGGTCTCTCACTGGACTTTTCAAGTGCTTCCCATGTGATACCCATTTGTGACTGAGTTGCATTTAATCCCTCAGGTCCAGATTGGACAACTCATCCACTCGAGGGCAAGGGTGGTTGAAGTGAAGGCCAATTCGTGTTGCAAAGCAATGATGGATCCACCATGGGATCTGGGGGGCACGCAACCCACTCCTTTGTATCACATAAGGCTCCTACATGAATTATCCTATATATCGTTGGGGTGCATATTGAAATTCTTCATTCCATTGGAGGTCAACCTATTAGGGAGGAAATTAGTTAGATTTCGGCTCCCCTTTCTCCTTCTAGGGGGCTAGTGTAGACCCCGACATGTCGAAGTCATTTTGTAAGGCTTTGTGCTTGAATTGGCTTGGGGTTTGTTTACTCCCCAGCCTTGGGTGTCCTTACATTCGAAACAACTTTCTCTTCCAGTCTTGGCTTGTCAAGCAATTGGAGTGGCGGTTAGGAGTTTGTTCAATGTGGATTTTCAGAGTCTCTCCACAATGGCGTTGGGATCCTGGGGTTGTCGTCGTTCACGTTCAAGTGGGATGACAAAGAATAGCTCCCAAGAGTTGGTCAAGGCTAGGTTGTGCCCACCCTTAGCCTCCTCCTCTCCCCCAGCCTTTGAATTGTGTGCCAACGAGCATACAGAACTACATACATAAATATTTGACTTGCATGTTCTTCTTCAACAATAGAGGGACTAGGTCGTTGAAAGTCTAAATACGATCGATGCCAAGAGAAACAAAATTGCAAGCCCGAAAGATGAGGTTGGGGCACTCAGAAGAAATCTTGAGGAACTCCAACTGTAGCTTGCCAAACATAATTCTCCGTCTGAAGAAGAAATAACAAGCCTAGACCTTAATTTCCCTATTGTTCATGAGGACTAATGTGTGTTTGTAATGGATGATTTTCTATGTATCTATCTATTATTGCAGTTCTATCGAGTATACACTAGTAGAATTATAGGATTGTTGTTCAGTTTTGAAGTTTTGATTAATAATTGGGCGTAGTTTGGTATCCTGCATTTGCATAAAATGAAGCCCGTCAATGTAATTCAACTGTAAATTTCCCGAGTATTTGTTGCATTCGAATGCAAACTTAATACAAACAATATTAATTACTGTTAAAAAAAAATTATGCGTTTTGCCTATATGACCTAATATTATTTCATGTAAAGTAATTAGAAGTAAAAAATAATTGAGTAAGATGTTTAAACCTTATACTTTTCAAAAATATTTTAACACGTGATATCAACTTCATATATATCTATATATAGATTTTTTTTTATTTTTATTTTTAACTGTAACAGTTATAGATTTTATTTATTTGAAAAGATCTTGGGTCTTTGCCGAAGCGACCCCTATTACGTTGCACAATTCTAACTGTTGTTGATTATGATCTACTTGATTTTCAGGGTATTTGAACAAAGCTTTCATTGTTTACAATTAGCAGTCCTTTCATAAGAGAGCTGCCTTTGTTTGCCATCTGATCAGCTTCACTATTTGACTTTCTAAGGATATGATAAAACTTGCACGTGTCAAAGTTTAGGAGAACTCTCTTCAATCTGTCCAGTATTTTGTTGAGGCTGGCATTGCTAAACAATGTTCCCAAATTTAGATTTTTTATTATTATCTCTGAATCTCTGAAAACTTGAAGGTCTTTGGTGCCTTTGTCTCTTGCAATAAGGCAAGCTTTGAGAAGCCCGAGAATCTCTGCTTGATTGTTGGATTTCTGGCCTAGTCCCCAGCCGAAACAGTCTTTTGAAACCCCTTCTGAAGAGTAGATGACCCCCCCAGCACCAGCATCACTGGGATTTCCTTTAGACGCTCTGTCAAAGAAAATTGTGAATAAGTTTTGAGTCAGCCACCAAGATTGAAAAGTGTCGTCATCGTCTCTTATGCGCCAATCCTGATTGACCTTTTGAGGGGAGAGGAGATGCTTACGCGGATAGGGCTCTAGCTAGCCTAGCCACCTTTTTTCTTCGGGCAATAATAAAGGGTCGTCTTTGAAGTACTGTTGTTGGGCCACTTCCAGGAGAAAGGATTTAGCTTTTACAGCTACTTGCAACGACGAGTGCCTCATCTCTCTGAAGATCAGCTAATTGCGGGCCAACCAAAGCTGCCAACAAACATATTTGGGGAGAGCTATCCAAATTTTGCGCCAGAATGATTTGGGAGGAATGCGTTGGGGATAGCATAGACTCCATGAGGCAAAGAGATCTGAAACAGAGATTTGGGAGGGCAATGCAATCTGAAATTCCTGTAAAATGATTCCCCAAACCACTTTAGCAAAGTTGCACTCCAAGAAAAGGTATTGGGCTGTCTCGAGATTATTGTTGCATAACACACATCTATGCGGCCCTGTTATGTTCCTTTTTTCTAGGTTGTCACCAGTTAAGAGTTTATTATGGACCAAAGTCCAGAAGAAGAAATTCACTTTTGGTAAGGCTAGGGAATCCCAGACATTCTTCCAGAAGGTCGGAGTTTTTCTGTTGTTTCTTGAAGCCTGCAATGCTCTGTAACCTGCAGCTGTGGTGTAGACTCCGGACTGGCCCCAACCCCAGTTATCTTTCATGGATCTGTTGACAGGGGCTGCTTCCTCTAGCAGATCTTCAAGCAGGGTTTGTTGAAGGGAAAACCGGACAGGGACTCCATGAAAATCCCATCCTGCCCAATCTCCACGCTGGTCCCATTTTGAAAGATCGTATATGGTGTTGACTCATGCTTGCTTCAGCCAGTCCCTGAGATCAGTTATTTTCTCATTATTATTTAGTGGTTCTTTCCCCACAATGTTGTCAAGCCACAGATGGGTGCATTTTCCGTTGCCATGAATCTTGTAGACCTGTTTGTTGAAGAAATTGTTGCTTCTGCAACATAATTTCCACACCTGCGTGTTGTTTACTGTATTAGCATTTTGCAGATTGATGAGGGATTTGTTGAGTCCATACTTTGTACGCAGCATGACGCTAACCGGATGAGAGGGCTCATGGATTAGCTTCCACAAAATCTTTCTTCCCAGTGCTAGATTGACGAGAGCAGGGTCTCTAATTTGTAGCCCACCTTCTGCCATTGTTTTTTTCACCACTTCCCAGCTCACCAGATGAGTTTTGTTTTCGTTGCCCTTACCTCCCTGCCACAAGAAGTCTCTGAGCAGTTTGGAGATCTGCTCCGTCACATTTCTTGGTGCTAAGAGAAACGCTGCCTGGAAAATTGGTAGCGTCGACAACACAGATTTTATTAAAATTACTTTGCCTCCCTTCGTCAGCCAATAGCCTCCCCACGCTGCGATTTTTGTTTTAATTTCCGAGATTATTTTGCTCCAAAGCGATCTTTTATTGGCTCCAGATACGATAGGAAGGCCCAGGTTCTTGAATCTGTCCCATGTTGCTTGGCCTTTGAATCCGAGGAGAGCGGTTATGCCATTGAGTTCCATCTGGTCTATATTCCAGCTATAGACTTCACTTTTGCTCTCGTTGATTAATGCCCCAGAGGCTTTGTAATAAATTCTGAGAACAGTGTCAATGGCTTTGGCTATTCTGATGGAGGCTCCGCCAAGGAGAAGGGAATCGTCAGCAAATAGAGCGTGGTTCAGGGCATCTGCTCCATGGGAAGGTTTGAGATCCGGAATGTTGCCATTAAGTCTTTCAGCAGTGAGTTTACGACTTAGGGAGTCTGCCATTATGATGTACAGGAATGGGGAGAGAGGGCATCCCTACCTGATACCTCTCTGAGCTTGGAAGAAGTTTGTGGGGCGACCATTGACTAAAGGGGCAATCCACGGTTTGTCGATGCATGCTTTAATAAGATTAACAAATTTGGTCGAGAATCCAAAGGAGAGAAGTACTTTGCTAAGGAAAAAGTGATCTACTCTATCGAAGGCGTTTGCCATATCTAATTTAATCAACATACCTTTTTCATGCCGCTGCTTGCTTGAGTGTATAGTCTCCTGAACTTGGATTACATTATCCAGAATATGCCTACCTTCCACGAATCCACCTTAAGGAGAGGAGATTAGTATTTTTAACAAAGGCTTGATCCGGTTTGCTAACAGTTTGGCCAGAATTTTATATGAGGCGTTACACAACGAAATGGGCCTGAATCTTGCAAATGACTCAGGGTTGGTGTCTTTAGGGATTAAAGCGAGGTAAGTGAAGTTGGTTCCTCCACCTATCTTGGCTTTTTTCATAAACCAACCTATCATTTTGAGGATATCAGCCTTGATAAGGTGCCAACAAGCTTTGTAGAAATGGATTGTAAATCCATCAAGCCCGGGGGCCTTGTCTGCGTCCATGGACCAGATGACGTTTATGATTTCCTCCTCAGAGAATGGTCTGCATAGAGCTGTGTTATCTTCATGACTGATAAGAGAAGGGATATTAGCGAGGAAGTCCGCTACTTCCTCATTGTTTCTTTGAGTTCCTTCTCTGATCAGTTTCCTGTAGTGGGTTTCGGCGGCAGCTTTAACTTATTAAATGCAGGCATTGCCCTCAGCTGTTTTGATTTCTACTATATAGTTCCTGGACAATCTTGCTCTATATTTCCGGTGGAATAAGGAGGTGTTCCGGTCTCCAGCCTTCAACCACAAATTTCTCGATTTAAGTCTCCAGTATTCTTCTTCCTTTCTGAAAGCTTGGTAAGTGATTCGTTGGGCTTTTATTTCCTTTTCCATCACCTCTGTTGTGATATCTTTGCTTTCCATCTCTATTTGCAGGGTCTGCAATGCTTGGAATAACTCCTTTCTCTGATCGATAGGAGAAGGGGCTGGTCTCTTTATCCATTGCTTCAGGGCCTGTTTTGTGGCTTTCAACTTTTGCTCCCAGACTTAGCTTAGGGATCCCATGAAAGTTTTGGCCCATGCTGCCTTCACTGTCTCTAGAAAACCTTCCCTCTCGATCCAAAGGGGGGTGAACCGAAACGGAATAGGACCCAGGTCTTCTTCATCTTCCAGGAGGAGCTGAATAGGCTTATGATCAGAAGCAAGTTTAGGCATAATTTTTGTGATGATTATCTTTGTATTCATCATTATGGAGCTTTGCACCAGGAAGCGATCTAAACGTGCTGAGATGTGGTTTGCACCAACTCTGTTATTGGACCAGGTATAAATGCCACGGATAGGATTGAAGTCTAAAAGGTCCCAATGCTGAAAGAGCTCCTCCACCACGTCTAGCATGGGTCCTATTGCTGACCCCCCCCCCCCCCCCCCCCCACCCTCTTCTCTTTAGCTTTCATTATGATATTAAGATCCCCGGCTATGATGATATTGCTGGGAGACAACTGCTCTAAAGAGGTAGTGAGGGTATTCCAGCATTCTCTTTTTTCATAGTAAGAAACTGGGATGTAAAGATTGAAGAGGGAGATAGACAACTTACTTGCTTTATGCATCAATTCCGTAAAAATCTAATGTTGTGTTTCATGATGATTTTTCAGATGGAAAAGGTCTTCGTTCCAGAGAGTTGTCAGCCCTCCAGAAGTTCCCCTTGAGCTGACTGCTTTTCCTGTTATTTTATTCCATTTTGAACTGCTTATCTCTAGAAGGGCTTGGCCTTCTATTTTGGTCTCTTGGAGCATGAGGATATCTGAGGGTTCTGCTTTCATAAGGTCCTTCACTGCTTCAATTTTGGAGGGATTCCCCAGTCCTCTACAATTCCAAGAGACGAGATTCATTATTTACTTAAGGGGGGATTGAGGCCTCCCTTGGAAGGCCTTGGTCTGGTATTTCGCCCAATAGACATTTCTACGGTAGCTTGGCTCCCTTGTATTTTGAGTCTTTCTGCTTCCTCCTCCCTCTTTCTTTGCATGATTTCCTTCCCGCTTTTTTCGTTTGTCATTCATAAGTTTCATCCTCCGAAGAGCCGGAGCTTTCCACTGGTTTTTTCCTTGTTATTTCTGCATATGAGGGGTTGGAGGGACTACCTTGGATGGCCTCATTCTGTATTGCTTCCCCTTCCTCTTTGTTTGAAGGTGGAGTGTCTGCCTGTTCTACATTCTCCTGGGGTAGGGTTACTTGAATGTTCTGAGCACTTTCTGTTCCATTTAGCATTACTTCCATTTCCTGGTTGGATTTGGCACTACTAGGGCCTCCATCCATCTTGCTTTTGCCTGTGCCTTTTTTTGAGGTTGCATTTTTCTAGACTAGAGTCCATTGTTCCCTGTTTTGTTTGTCTCCTTGCTCCTCCATTTTCTTTTTACAGTTCTTTGCAAAGTGTCCATGACTGTGGCAATGTCTGCATTTAAATGGTAGTTGTTCATAGTCCAACTCCTAGACATGCGTCCATCCGGCAACAGTGAGTTTGATGGCTTCCGGTAACCCCTCTTCTAGGTCCACTTCTACGCAGATGCGGGCGCATGAATATTGGTCTTTTCTCGCAGCTTGATCTATGTATTTCCCCAATGCATTACCTATGATTTGTAGGGATTTTTGGTTCCAGCAGTGAAGAGGCAAATGGGGGAGTCTAACCTAGACCGGGACAGCAGAAGGGATGTCCTAGGTGGGATCAAAGTCAGGGGACCATTTGTTTAGATAAATACCCTGGGTCCCATAAAATATGGTCCATTTCTAAAGATTAAGCCTCTGTCTTCTAGGTTTTCGAAGACAAACACAAAGAAACCCTTACCTACAAAATAACTTTTGACTTCCTCTTTGATCAAGGGCTTCCAATTCCTTTGCGTCCATTCATCAACTGTCTTGGGAGAAGGCCAGAGTCCCGTGAACTGACCTATGAGGCCCCTCTCTGCAAGGTTCAAGGCTACTTTGTAGGTTTCTTCTTCTAGAAGAGCCACCGATGGAATTTTATCCAGTTTCTTGACGAACTTCTGCTGAACAGCAGAGGGAGGGCGCTTTGGTCCAGCGGTTACCATTGCTCTGAAAGCTAACACCTTTGAGGGCGGCGAAGGAGGGTCAGGGTCCTCGCTGGCCTCCATTGCCTTTGGCTAGACGAACGAAAGGGCGCAGTGGTCTAGGTCACGCTGGAGCAGTCGGCCGCTTGCAGAGCGCGCAAAAAAAATTATATATAGAAAAAAATGTTAAAAGAAAATATTTTAACGTTATATAGAATAAGATATCCGATGTGGGATATGAATAAAATATTTTAATATGAATTAATATTGACATATACTTAAAAATATATTAATAACAAAAACCATTTTAATGTAGGTTGATAAAATGGCTCAATGCACATGTTTTGTAATCTCTATAGCATTCAAAATTACAATTTAAACAATGAAAGTTTAAAATAAGTTTGCATCTGAAGAAATTTGATCCCTCTCGACTCATGTTAGATCTGTACTTAAAATGGATCTATGTTGAATTATAAAATTTCATTAAAAGAATTAAAATATTCAATATAGGTTTATATGATTTTAGATTATCTGAACTAAGGTATGAAAAAAACTAAATGATCTATGTTAATACAAACACAAACCAAATGATTTATATTAATATAAATGTTGGATTAACGTGAAAATCCAATTAGAAAGGGAGCATGATTGATTTTAAAACAAGGACTGTTGCGAAGCAACAAGTCCTTGACAATGTCTATCCAGCAACACCAAACACATCTGTGGACAACAGTTGCCAATGTCAGTACAACAACACAAACAACATATGTGGAAAACGGTTTTTGTGGACAACGGTTTTTGTGGACAACGATTTATATTTGACAAATATGATCCTGATATAATATACCTCTTATTTTTAAATCCAGAAGGATTCTCTCAAGCCTTTGATGGATAGGAATGGCAATACCTTGATTGTCTCTTTCTGTGTAGGTGTTATGGAGAGTTGAAGCATGAAATACGTTCTTCACTCACCACAACCTTCAAGGTCATGATTTTTTATAATTTTGGTCTATAAGAATCTTTTTCCCAAGCATTATACTCTGTCAGAGGTTATTGAGTAGCAGGCCTAAAACTAAATATAAGATGTTTCTTCTTATTGGTAGGGCAGGGCTAGGAGCTCCTCACAGTCGTGGACGGATACAAATAGGAAAATGGGGGTCAAACAACTCAATACTTTCGAGGATTCAAACTTGGTGATTAGGCAAGTAAGGAAAGAATGTAGAACAAGACACCCCAGAATGAGGAAATACAAGATTTTTTTTGGGATCTCTTTGATCACTTTTTCAAATCCCTCAACATCACTGCGAGAGAAAAATCACAGATTTGATCATTTAGAAAAATTAACAATGATATTTGTCCCACTAGATCTAGTGCACCTTTCATATTATGTTAAGATAATGCACAAAGAGGTTGTCCAACTAGCAATGACACCTCCATGAAGTGCAACAAACCAGCAACATCCGAGCCAACCACTTTATCTAATTATTAGCGGGTAGGTTACACTTTTTACTAAAGCATATATGAGATTAGAGATGAAAAAGATGCATCAATCATACTTTCTTTCCTTAGACACTATTGAGGAAAAGTTACTCCATTCCTTAGACCATAATGAGGAAGAGAGACTCATAGCATATATGATCCTTACCTGTGAAGGAAAAAACAATACACGTTGTTAACAAAATGGAGTCTCAAAATCCCATTTATGGCATTGGTCTCAAAAACTCAATTATCGTATTTCAGGCATAGCAAAAATAAAATACCTAGAGGCCTATGAAAGTCACTTTTTCACTTAAGAAAGATGGCGTGTTTGCGAGGAATAACAACTGATGCCAAGGCATGTACTTCTTTGGATCTCGAGAAATTTCGATGAACATTGTGCAAATCAGGGTATTATATAGAGGTCTTTAACCTTATACACTCATTTGATCTATGAATACCTCTTATATTCATTACGGCCTTGTCCCTCATCAATTATGTCATGATTAGTTCCATTTCTGTGATATGTTATCACACGTTCTGATACCAAAAACTTATAAATAAAAAAGGTGTAGATAAAATTATAAATAAATGGAAGGTATGCATTTGATTTTTAATGTTCATGCAACATTGGTAAGCTAGTGGAATCACAATTGTCCTTAGTCGGAAAGAGATCCACGTTATGTTTTGCATGGGAATATGCATGTCATCACCTCGTAGAATCTCACCTTTTATGCCAGAGGATGTGTCGCTTATATGTTATCATTTTGGGATACTCAAGTTAGAGCCAGGCACATTTATCCAATTTTGATTTATATCAAATACATAAAGTTGAGCTACATTGTTACAGAGGTCAAGCTCTATGAATTCTTCCTTCTCTTCTTGTAAAATCCTAAACAAGTATGTAGGTTGTAGATCTTTGAAGATCCCAACGATAATTCTGTAAGCCCACTTATATGCATGAACATGGCCTACAAATAATGTCGAGTTTCTATTTTATGAACCATGACTCAAACATAGTTCAGTTACAGGATACCTCCAGTGTTTCAACAAAGGATACATGATAACCAATCCATTAAATTGAGGATATAGGATAACCAATCCATTAAATTCAAGGACGGGAGATGAACCCCAGACCAAGGATAAATTGTAAAATATATAGCAAGGGATGGGGGATACATGATAACAAATCTATTAAATTGAGGATACAGGATAACCAATCCAATAAATTCAAGGATGGGAGGTAAACCTTAGACCGAGGAGAAATTGCAAAAGATATGGCAAGAGCTGAATATTTTTTAACAGTAAAGGCCTGAATCGAGAAATATAGCAAGGGTAGAAGATTTAGAACAAGAAAAGTTGCGGGAATTTCCTCTCAGTAACAGGAAAATGTCTTGGTGATGTCAGTTTTTCAATACTAAATCTGGCTAAGCGTCTATATATGGATATGGTCAAGATGGTGGTGAATAAGTTGCAAGTGTTGATGGATCACGAAGATATGGATCTCATAGAAACCTCTTAACCATTTCAAGGGGCTTCAATTGGATCTAGAGATGGAAATCATAAGGGATCGAGCCAGAGGTGGGAGGTGAATTATATTCTTTCTCTCGTGTATGCGGTGAAGTGTTCCTTCTCTCATCATATGTCGATAGTTCTTTCTTTGTAGTAAGAAATTCTCTGCGGTAAGGGTACTTCCCTCTAGTCATGGTGCTAAGAAAGCATGAAAACGTACATAAGTTCATTCTCTCAAGGGATAACAATATCGAGAATTTATGCTAGTTGTTGTTGCTCATGTACAAGGTTTGTTCCTTGTGCATCTTCCCTTTCCCCGTTCTCCAATATGCGGATTTTCTTCGAGCTACTCAGAAGATAAACGCAAGCACAATTCATTTATGCAAGATTGACAGTTGATATATCATAATATCTTGTTATTGTCTCTTACAAAAAAAATGAATCTAAAGAATACAATTTTTTTATAAAGAATGCAAACAATCCGCCAAGATATTTGATTATCATAGTTAATGTAGGATAGTTAACACGGTACAGAAGATGAACATGTGTGTTTGGAGTCATAATATCAATTCATTTAATTTAGATGGAGCAAGATCAGAACACACTTTGTTCAATGCTTACTCGTATAAAATCCCAGGTGTTCAGTGGGTTCATGCAACTAGTTTGATTGGCCTTGCACAATTTGCAATAAGTAGATTTTGTTCTTAGGATGGGCATTTTACTTATTGGAATTCACCCAGTTGATCATATTTTACCTTGAATTTATTGGCATGATAAGATTTGTAGGATGAACAAATGTTAGCTAGCCACCAATACAACTTGCTCTTGCTAAGGTTCCATAATCGTGACACCATGAGGTTTTATTATCAAGAGGGGTTGGCACTACTATCAGAGGACTTTGTTATGGAGTCAACGACGCTAATCAGTCAACCATATGAAGATGGAGCAATGGAGTGATACTACTAGGAGACGAGGTTCCACAACTACATAGGGAAGCACTATGAGAGGTAGGTCCAGTTAGGCCCTTAGTACTTATGTATAACAAAAACACTTAAAACATGAAGTAGGCATTGGGTTCAAAATATAAGTAACTATCTTAATAACATGGGAACTAAGAAGCCTATTTGTAAATGAATTTAACACAGGAAAACAATGTGTTTATTGCTCTAGAAATAAGAACATGTCCATACCATTTAGACATTACTCTAGAAACAACAACAAAATATGTGCATACCAGTAGACATTAATTGGTTCTTGCAACCAAATGCCCAAACTATAACTTTTTTGTGCTCCACTTACTTGATTTTCTACCCATGGTATGAAATTGAATCAAGTTTCAATTAATTTCAAGCACAAAAGAGACGTAATTATGTGCACAGTAATACTAATCTTTGTCAAAATTATGCCTATGAGCAAGGTTGAAAGGAAGCAGAAAACAATGTGGTGGAAGGGGAATATGAAACGAATCAGAAGGAGAGATGTGAAAGGAAGTGGAAGAAGTGATGTGAAAGGAAGTGGAAGAAGAGGTGTAAGGAAGCAGAAGCAATCATGTACATCTAGAAAAATCAAACATTCCTGTGCCATAAGGGTTTTCTCTCAAGAATACAAGTGTCCTCATAAAGTGACAAGTGCCTTCACAATAAAATGAGATATATGAGATATATGATATATGTTTTTTAGAATCAAAGGAATTAAACATTAAATGTTTCAAAACTAATGCTAGCATTAGTTCTTTAGCATGGAAGTTCATTGTCTTCTTTAAAATTTATCCTAACTATGGCCTCATATGGCCTCGATATGAGGCCAAATAAGATGCCAAAAATTTTGATTGGATAGAAAAGCTATTTTTGTAAATAATGGATTTTTTTAATACTTAATTTTTTTCGTGAAAACGAAAAAGACTTCATTGGTTTTAGTGTCGAACTAATATGCCAACTAAAAAACGATTATAAGAGTCCTTGCAGCCCCAAAGGGGCAAGGACTAATAAGAGTGTAGGATATTATCAAATATTTTTCAGAAGAAATATGCGTTTGTAAATCTGAATCCATTCCAGATTCAAGGTTTCCTAGTTTTTGTTATTTTTATTAGTTATTAATTATTCGTTAGTTATTTACATTTTTTTCAACTTTTAATAATTTGTTTATTGTATTTATTTTTTAACAGTGTATTTTGCTTGGTAATGTATTTATTAAAAACTAAATTATTGACAGTAGGTGCATTGCTATTTGAAACCACCTATACAAGTTTCAACATTTTTATTACTATTATTTTTCTCGTAATTCCCTTCTCCGACCTTGACTAAGAGGTTTGTGCCTATTAGATCTATAAAATTTCATTAAAAATATTAGAATGTTTAATGTTGATTTATATGATTTTAGATTATCCCAACTAAGCTACGAAAAGAAACCAAATAATGGATGTTAATACAAATGCAAACCAAATGATCTTATTGAGCTGAGAGGCTCATTTTACAACCCAGTATGAGGGGATGTGTAAGTTTGTTCATCTGTCTGCTCCTCTTTAAAATAAAAATAAACATTAAAAATTATGTTCTAAATAGAAAAATAATGTCAGCTATAATAATAATAAAAAATGAATATTTTGTATAGTAATTAGAAGTAAAAAGAATGTGTGAGTACTATGTACAAATCTTATAAATTGGTTATTGATAAAATATTTTAATACGAATTAATATTGACATATACTTTAAAATATGTTAATAATAAAAAGCTATTTTAATTTTCCTCATATAATGTCTCAATATACATGTTATGTAAAATATTTTAATGTCATTTGTGTGTATGTTATATATCATTTTAAAAAAGGTATGTATATATCATGAAAAAGTTAAGTTTTTATGGTTAAAACATTTATTTGGTCTTCTATATACTCTATTTAGCATTCAAAAATACAATTTAAATAATGAAAAATAACACATTATATTTTACACTCTTAATAAGTTTGCACATACTTAAGATGGATCTATCATGGTATTAATACAAACTCTAGATCGATGTGAAAATCCAACTAGAAAGAGGATATAATTTATTTTAAAATTACCACAACCACATTAATAAATGTGGTTGATATACACTAATAAACATGCATCATATTAAAAATTATATGAATATATTATAAATATTAAAAAATAACTATATAAATATAATTATCTTAATAATAAATATTAATACTATTAAAATAATTATTTATAAAGGGAAAATAATATCAGAAGAGGTATTTTGGAAAAAAATGAGACGAGAAGCAGAGGTCTGAGATTCTAAGTTTTATAATATGAAGGCTCTGAATAATCTCGAGAGAAGGAAATGTGACTAAAGGGGAAATAAGATGAACGAGTGGAGAGAAAACAATTCCTAACGGAGAGGGAGCGATGGAGCGAGCGGCACAAGAACGCGGCGGCTTTGGTTAGGGTTTACCAGCATCGATAGCAGGCTTCTGATCCACTGAACCTCCATTGAACCTGCAGTTTACAAGCGTCCTTTCTCTCACCCTACCACTTTGTCGATGAGCTTGATTTAATCGAAAGGCTTCAGGAATACTGCCTTGGACCTCATTATTGTCACCTGGTATTTTCTGACATTGGGGGAATCATTTAGACTCTGCACTCTGATCATCTGAACATCCTGCTGATCTGGGGCATATACTGACACCATGGAGGACCTTGAAGCAGTCGATTACACAACAGACCCCTTGGAAGGGGTTTCTATCTGGCGCACGCCCTTGTCTATTTCTCATGGTATGTGCAACCTGGCTCATTTCAATAATATGGTTTCTATTTCTTCTGGGGATCTGTCCCATATTTGCCCTTCGGCGACCCTTGTATCTGCGGTGGACCATCCCCCTTACCCTCTGTCCGATCCCCTCTCTGCCTCCGCTTTGAGGCTTTCCCCCACTGTTCCGGCCCCCATATATTCCGGTGGTCGACATACTAAATCCCAGCCCCCTTGGTCATTGCTCTTCCCCCCCCCTCTCTGATCCATTACCCTTCCCCGGTGATACCGTTCTACCCTCCCCTCCTGCCCCTACCCCTCCCCCCTCTTTTGGGACTGTTTCGACTGCGGAACGAGCTCCAAGCACATCCACAGATCCGATCCTCAAAAAGAACCAGAGATGCCTCAAATCCAAATCTGAGGATATCTTTCTCAGACTTGAGGAGGACATACAGTGGGGTGAAGTTATGGATCACGCAGACAAAGTCCTGGTGGGTTGCATAAGGGGTCGGAAGTACTCGGCTACTCGTTTAAAAGCCTGGGCATCTAAAATGTGGGGACATCATCTGAAGGAAGGCCCCTTTGTACAGACTCTGGTTAGAGGTTGGTTTGCCTTAAGGTTCGTTCAGGCCAAACATGCTAACTGGGTGATGTCCTCACATTGGCACTTTGATCATGCACCAGTCCTCCTTAAGCGCTGGACGCCCATGTTTGACCCTGAATCAGAGCAGATTGGTATTGGGCCTACTTGGGTTCGGCTCCCAGGCCTCCCCCTTCAGTATTGGTCCGCAGACATTTTCAGAAGAATCGGGAATGCTATGGACACCTTCTTGGACTACGATAGATCCTTTCTTCAAACTGGTAAGATGTCTTATGCTCGCATCCTTATTAACCTGGATACCAGGGGTGGACTACAAGAACATATCACTGTTCATTGGCGGGACTCGGCACGGAAACAGCTTGCTGATTATGAAGGGATCTCGTATAGATGTCGTAGATGTCACCTTGTTGGCCATCTATTTCGGGATTGCCCTCTTCTCCACAAAGACAAGAAGACTGCTCGGGCGGAGGCCCCTGCTCCCCCCCCACCGATACACTCTCAGCCTCTATCTGAGAAACCCCAGGAATTGCATAAGCTGGAAGCCGATTCTCTGGAGTCTCCGGGCATCACTGTCGAACATCCTCTCCGCTCAGGGCCAGACAGCGCGCGCACTGAACATGCACAGGTAGCGGAGGTAACTATGGTCTCCGACGACTCTTCCCCTCATAATCTTCTGGCACCCCCTATTACTGTTGGCTCTTCTGATCATCAATACACTAGCCCGCCATTCTGCTCTCTTGGATTTTTATCTAGGGCTCCCTCTGTGCGCACTGAGCCTCTTTCCTCTCCCCCCCTTGTCTGCTCCATTCCGGCCCCCTCCCCCACCATATCCCCGAGTCTGCCCTCCTTGCACACCTCCTCCATCTCCGACCTTCTCGCTCAATCCCCCCCATCCCCCCGATATGCCCTCAAATCCAGAACAAAAGATTGTGGTTATGATGCAATTGGCCTAGACACCGTCTTTGCCCCCGTCCCCCACAAGCATTCACGGGGCAGACCTTCTCGTATCTCCAAAGCCAGACTTACAGCTGATGCCGAGATTGCCATTGGACGACAGCAAACAATTCCTCGGGCCCTTAGAGCAAAGAATGGCCCTGTCCCCCATCCATCATGAAGGTGCTCTCTTACAACTGCAGGGGCTTTGCTAGCGGCCCAAAAAAACTAGCACTCAGGAGAATGCTCACTACATCTCAGATAGACATTCTTTTTCTTCAAGAGACCCTCTGTCCCGCCGACACCCTTGTCCAGTCGCTCACCTCCTGGATGCCTAACTGGACTTTTCATGCCATAGACGCAACAGGGCGATCGGGTGGATTAGCTATTGGAATCCACAACAGAGCTGGTTTGATCTGTAATAGTTGGGGTGGCAGAGGATTCATCGGCCTGGACGTATATACACTCTCCATGAATATGGAACTTCGCATCATCAACGTATATGGCCCATGTTCAACCAGGTCAACTTACTGGAGCGCGCTCTTGGAATCTGACTTATTGAAGGAGGACAATATTATCCTCGGTGGCGAGTTAAACTTCACATTGGGCTTCTGCGAATCATGGGGGCGCTCTGCCTAGGTCGACCCTTTCTCGGATACCATTATCGACCTGTTGGAGGCGCACCATTGGATAGACACGCCCACTGCCAAGCTACAGCACACTTGGTCCAACAAACGCAGCGGTACCCAGAGCTTAACCAGAAGATTGGATAGATTCCTGCTCAAGGAACCTCTACACAACCGACTTCCGCGTACCAGGCAATGGGTCGGCTCCGGGGGCATCTCCGATCATCGCCCTATATTTTTGGAGACAGTTGACAGCTACAGCAAGATTAAGAGCCCCTTTAAATTTAATTCCTCCTGGTTAAAAGATCCCTCATACATTCAATTGGTAACAGATTATTGGCAGCACAATCCTATCAGGGATCATGAAGAGCATTCTGTTGGCTTCGTTAGAAAACTCTCCGAGCTCAAGCGAATATCCAAGAACTGGGCTCACCAGAAACGCATTCGCGATGACCACTTTCTGAAGGAGGCCGAGCAGATCATTTCCACTTTCGAGGACTCCACTGAAGGCATCTTCCACAACGATGGTAGCAAAGAACTGTATAATTCCCATGTTGCCAAACGAACTCAAATTTTGAAGGAAAGAGAAATAAGTTGGAGGTTGCGCAGTAGGGCTATATGGCTCACCGAGGGGGATGACAACACCAGATTCTATCATAAATTTGCCAATGGTCGCAAAACCATAAACACTATATGGGAATTAAGGGATGAACAGAATCAGCTAACTTCATCTCAGCACGACTTAGCCAGATTAGCTGTCAATCATTTCAAGGGTATCTATTCAGCTCCTAGAGAGGCCAACATCCTGGAGATTATGAGAGTGGCTGAACACTTTCCCAGATTTGTTCAACAAGAAGAAATAGAGGATCTCACCAAAGAGGTGACCATGGATGAACTCGAAGCCACCATTAAATGGTTTAAGAAAGACCGCAGCCCTGGCCCTGATGGTTGGACCATCGAATTTTACATTGCTTTCCTTGATATCTTGGGAAATGATCTCCTTCGTATTATTGAACACTGCAGAAGACATGGCAGAATTTCCTCTGCTATTAAATCTACATTCATTTCCCTTATACCGAAAGCCAATCATCCGACCACTTTTGACGACTTCCGGCCAATATCCCTCTGCAACTGCCTTTATAAGATTATTGCCAAGATAATAGCCAATCGACTTAAGCCTATTTTATCTCGCCACATATCCTCGGAACAATTTGCTTTCATCAATTGCAGATAGATTCATGAGGCCATTGCTACTGCCCAAGATCTCTTACACTCTCTTCATATCAAAAAACAAAAAGGCCTAATTCTAAAAGTTGACCTATCAAAAGCTTTTGATAGAGCCAATTGGCTCTACCTCTGACTGCTTCTGACTCACCTGGGCTTTCCCTATACTTTTATCAAATGGGTTATGAGTTGTATTACTGACGTGGCTTACAGCGTCCTCCTCAATGGAGAGGCCACCACTTTCTTCACCTCTGCCAGAGGGCTTCGGCAAGGCTGCCCCTTATCTCCACTTCTTTTCCTTCTTATCATGGAAGGTTTAAGTAGACTCATCTCATCTGCCCGGGACAGGAACCAGATCACTGGCATCAAGGTCTCTGAGAATTTTTTTCTAAATCACCTTTTATTTGTTGATGACATACTCATTTTTCTTAATGGATGCTTAGGTGATACTGCTTCCCTCCATAATATTTTTGCTCTCTTCCAGCAGGCTACAGGTATGCAGATCAATGACAGCAAATCAACCATCTCGGCCGTCGGATGCTCCCAACAAGAATCGGCATATGCATCTCGTCGTTTCCCCTTCACCTCATTAACACTAGCTGACGGCATCAAATATCTGGGGTACAGACTCAAACCCCTGGGCTACCGGATCGCCGATTGGACTTGGTTAATAGCGAAGGTGGAGAAAAGATTATTGGTTTGGTATCACAGGTACCTCTCAAGAGTTGGTCGGCTGACTCTCATTAAGGCAGTTATCGAAGCCACTCCAGTATACTGGATGACCTTGGCTTGGATACCTCGCGGCATCCTAAACAGATTACAAAATATATGTGCCAGATTTTTATGGAAAGGTCATCATACTGGGAAGCAATTCGCCTGGGTGAAATGGGTCACCATTGCTAGGCCCAAGCGCTGGGGTGGATGGGGCATAAAGAATCTCGACCTCTTTGCAAAGGCTCTGGCAGCCAAACTTGGTTGGAACCTTCTGACCACTGACAGTCTTTGGTCTCGTGTTGCTCAGAGCAAATACATTCAACCAATGAACCTCATGGACTGGTTCCGGCAACATCACGCTCCTGGTCGCAAGATTTCTAACATCTGGAAAGTCGTCTTACAATCTCTACCCTTACTGAGGGAAGGTATCACCTGGCGAATCAGAAATGGCAACAGTATAAGGATTGGGGTGGATCCTTGGGTAGGGTGCGGCAATGCGCACAGGCTATCTGATGACTTGATTGCGCACTTACACAACAGAGGTATTACTCATATAAATCAAATTGGGGACAGCGCGAACTCCACCCTCCTGCAACAGGCTTGGGCAACCCATCGCTTACTGGAGATACCTGCTCAGTGGCAAGATGAATGGCTAGCTTATTCTGACGCTCTCACTCAAGCGCACGTCAAACTCACAGAAGGCCCTGATGAAATTATTTGGGCGATTGCAAACCATGGCGTATATTCCCCCAGGTTAGGATATTTGAAGCTTATGGAAGCATTTAAGCCCCCGACAATTCTGTCGATCTGGAGAGACCTCTGGAAGTTGGACGCTGCCCCACGCACCAGGCTTTTAATGTGGAATATCCTGTTTGACAAGATTCCCACAGGAACCAACCTTAAAAATCGCTCATTCCATGGTCCGTTTAGATGCCATCTATGTTGTTCTGAAGAAGAAAGCACCGAGCACCTGTTCCTCACCTGCAACGTTACAAAGGAATTCTGGCACAACATATCTATATACAATTCAACTCTCAAAGCCTCGCAGGGACCGAACATCATGGAGGCGTGGAGTGAATGGAGACGTATGCATTCTGGCAAATCCACAAATATGCCACTGCTTGCTTGCTGGGCGATATGGATCGCTCGAAACCAGGCTATTTTCCTTAACAAAGCGCCCTATTGGCCTGTCATTCTGAGACAGACAATCGCCGATTATGAATTACTGCCGGAGGCAATTCCTAAAATCTCCATCCGCGCAATCAGGCCATTAAATCTGGACAAGACTAAGCCTTGGGCATTCTTCGACGGTTCTGCTCAAGATACAGGATGCGGAGGCGGAGCGCTGTTATATCTCAGTGAGGACCATCATTACAAACTACAGATCAAGCTGGGCAGAGGTACCAACAATTTCGCTGAGTTAAGCACAGCAAAAAATATCATTCATTACGCGATACAACAACAGTGTAGACACCTTCAATTATACGGGGACTCACAAATTGTCTGCAATTGGCTGACCAACACATCTCACTGTCATTCTTTCTCACTGAGACACATCCTTGAAGAGACACACAGACTGATCTCAACATTTGAGTCCTTCAAATGCAGTCACATATATAGGGAACAAAACACTGAAGCGGATCAGCTATCTAAAGAAGCGGTACTTAATCAAAGTGATGACTGGCTTATTCAAGAGGTTATTGACGGCACTTTCCATCAACACTATCACTGCCCTTATCATGATCATCAATAGATCGGGTCTCTGACCCACATAACATCATGCTCCTACCCTGCAGTTTATTGAATATGTTAGCAAATGATGATACATACACAGCTGTAATAGTTTTTTATTATAATGCTCTCTGCGTAGAGCCAAAAAGTACTGAGAAATATTTTCTGTTTTCACTAGCTCTAGGCTCGAACAGCCTCGGATACCAGTTCTCCATGTTTGGAGTAAGACTTTGGAGACTCCTTCTGGGTGGGCTCTAAACTCCATTTGAATGCTTCGGTATATGTAAAATGTAATTTCTTCAACTAATTGAAATTACGACTTTTTCCTTATGGGAAAAAAAATTATTATAAAATATTAATAATAACGAATATTTAATAAATATAAATATAATATTTTTAATAAATAATAATAGAATTAAAAATATTATTAATAAATATAATAAAAAAATTAATAAAGAAACAATATTTTATATTTATAAAAAATATTAAATAATTAATTATTATTATTATTAAAAACAATAATAAATTAATTATAATAAATAAAATAATAATAATTTTAATAATAATAATTTAAAATATTAATAAGTAAAACATATTGGAATAATTTACTTTTAATTATTTAAAAAAATATTTTAATAATTATTTATAAAAAAATATTTAAATAATATGGTTATTAATTATTTAATGTAATAAATAATTATTTATTTATTTAATTTTTAAATAATAATAATTTTTTAAAAATTATGAATAATAATATTAATAATAAATATAAAATATTGTGATAATAAGGTGGAAGATGAAAAAAACTTCTTTTTAGACTACCCGATTCTTACTCACATCCACTCTCAATCCCTTAACATCTATCACACTTCCAATCTTCTTGACTTATTAAGCCAACCTAACTATAGCGATCTTGAAGCGCTTCTTTCTCTTCTCTTTGATTATAGAAACAAGATTTTGAAGAATCGCAATTAGATATTTTTCTTCTTTGGAGGTCCGATAGGCCGTATTGGTCTTGGTGGAAGTTAATCATCATCATCACCATGATTAATAATAATAGAAATTTATATAAAAATTAATATAATTAATATTTTATTAATAATGTTATATTAAAATAGTTATATATTAATAAGAAATTCATTCATTTTAATTTATTTATATAAATCAATCATTCATATATATATATATAAAATAGTTCATTTATATAATAAAAAATAATTAAAATAAAATAACATTTTATATTTAAAAATGCATTTAATTAATAACTATACTATATTAAAAATTATTAATAGGAAATAATAAACTCAAGGGATTTATACTAAAACCCTGAGGGATTATAAACCTAAGGAAATAATATTAAACCCAAGGGATCAATAATATAAACTCAAGGTAGATAAACACTAGGATAAATATTATAAACCTTAAAACAATCATGGTAGACAATGGTTGATTTTCATATTGAGACAACCTTTGTCACAATGCAACGTTGGACCATCATTGACCATGATTGATTTTCATATGGAGACAATCTTTGTAACAATGCGATGTTCGAACATGGTTGATTTTCATATTGAGAAAATCTTTGTCACAATATGACGTTGGACCATAGTTGACCATGATTTTAAACTCAATGGATTTATATTAAGGCTAAAGATTAATATTATAAACCCTATTAAAAATATAATATCCTAGGAATATGAATGCTTAGATTAATAAACCCTAGGGATTAATACTAAAAACCCGAGGAATATTAAACCCAAGGGATAAATATTATAAACCCAATGTATATAAACCCTAAAATAAATATGGTGACCATGTTTTACCATGGTTGATTTTCATATTGAGACAATGTTTGCCACAATGTGACATTTGACCATGGTTGATTGGTTGATTTTCATATTGAGACAATCTTTGTCACAATGTGATATTAAACCATGGTTGCATATGACAAACCATGATTATAAACCCTAAGATTAATATTATAAATCTTATGAATAATATTATACCCTAGGAATATGAACACTTATATTGATAAACCCAAGGGACTAATTAAAAAACCCTAAAGTATTATAAACCCAAGGGAATAATATTAAACACAAGGGGTTAATATCGTAAGCCCAAGGCATATAAGCCCTAAGATAAATATCATAAACCCAATGCATAATAATCCCAATAGATAAATATTAAAACACAAGGGAATAATATTAAATCCAAGGGATAAATATTATAAACCCAAGGTATATAAACCCTAAGATAAATATTATAAACCCTAAAATAAACATGGTTGACCATGGTTGATCACGGTTGATTTTCATATTGACACAATCTTTGTCACAATGCAACATTGGACTATGGTTGACCATGATTGATTTTCATACTGTGACAACCTTTGGCACAATGTGATGTTGGACAATGATTAGCCATGGTTGATCATGGTTGATTTTCATATTGAGACAATATTTTTCATAATGCGACATCGGACCTTAGTTGTCACAATGCAACGTTGCACCAGGGGATTGATAAACCCGACGGATATGAACCCTTAGATTGATAAACCCAATGGATTGATATTATAAACCCAAGGGAATAATATTAACCCTAGGAAAATGAACCCTTGTATTAATAAACCCAAAAGATTAACATTATAAACTCAAGGGAGTAATAGTAAACCCAAGAGATTAATATTATAAACCCTAAGATAAATACTATAAACCTAAGATAAATACTATAAACCCTAAAATAAATATGGTTGACCATGTTTTATCATAGTTGATTTTCATATATGTTATATTATAAACTTAATATTATAAACCATAATATTAATATTAAATATTTTAATTAATTTCTTAAGAAAAATAATGTATTAATAATATAAAATTTAAATATCAATATATATTATATATTAATATATTAATTAAACCCAATGGATTTATACTACAACCTTAGGGAGTAATATTTTTTTTTTGTAAGTTTGGCATGATTCGGATAATAATTTCCATTCGGATCATTCCTCCCTCCTTAAGAAGCAATGGTCCCCATTGCGTAAAATTCCCTCCTGCAAAGCCTTTGTTGAATATGAAGACCCACTGAAGAGAAGAGTTTTATGCGGTTAACCCATAACCATGAGGAACAAAGATCCGAGTATAGAGATACCTTGTCATGCTTGTTACCAACTATGATACTAACAATGTGCGGCCTAGCAAATGGACTTCGATGAAGTGTGGGTTTGTGGATGACCCATAACCATGATGAACGAAAATTTGAGGATAGAGATACCTTGTAATGCTTGTTACCAACTGTGATATTGATAGTGTGCGGCCTAGCAAATGGACTTTGATGAAGTGTGGGTTTGTGGATGACCCATAACCATGATGAATGAAGATCCGAGGATAGAGATACCTTGTAATGCTTGTGACCAACTGTGATACTGACAATGTGCGACCTATCAAATGGACTTCGATGAAGTGTGGGTTTCTGGATGACCCATAACCATGACAAACGAAGATCCAAGGATAGAGATACCTTGTAATGCTTGTGACCAACTATGATACTAACAGTGTGTGGCCTAGCAAATGGACTTCGATGACAAGGATTTTGTGTGGTTGACCCATAACCATAATGTTAGTTGTTGATGAAGTAGCATGTGCCTACATAACCTGGGGTGGGAGGTCACGTCTCCAAATAACCCAAGCTGAATGCTGCTATGCTGAAACTGATGAATGTGAAGCAGGTGCCTACTAAAGTGTGGTGGGAGGGCATGTCTCCAATGGGAACCCACTTCAAATGTTGCTCCAGAATTAAAATGGATATAACTCGGTCAATATAACTCAGAATATTTATTATAACCTGTTTTTGGAAGTAGAAGGACCATTTTGCATCTTCTTATGTGTTGAAAATCTTTACATGGACATTTTAGAATCTCATATTCGTCCTGCAATTTTTTCGCCATCACAAAAGTTCTGAAAAAAAAAAAAAAAAAAAAAAAAAAAAAAAAAAAAAAAAAAAAAAAAAAAAAAAAGAAGAAGAAAAGAAAAAAGAAAAAAAAAAAAAAAAAAAAAAAAAAAAAGAAAAAAAAAAAAAAAAAAAAAAGAAAGAAAGAAAGAAAGAAAGAAAGAAAAGAAAAGAAAAAAAGAAGAAGAAGAAGAAGAAGAAGAAGAAAAAAGAGGTTGATTTTAAATCAGCAATATCTCCCACATCCGAACTCCAATTTGACCCTTTTTTTTTAAATTGGGTGATTTTTCAAAAGGAGCTCAGATCTACAATATGTTTTTTGAAATTTTGCACAAAAACTTCAAAAAATGATAGGAGAGTTGTCGTCCACCAGTTGTCGTAAAAAATAATAATAATAATAAAATAAATAAATAATAATAATAATAATAATAAATATAATAAAATAAAAATAAAAAATAAAATAAAAATAAAAAATAAAAAAAAATAAATCTACACAACATAGCTGATTTTAAATCAGCAATATCTCCCTCATCCAGACTCTGATTCAGCGAATTTTTTTTCCTGAATTTTGGCATTTTTTCACAAGGAATCCATATCTGGTATTGTTTTTTGTAAATATTGCACCAAATGTTTCATATCTGATTTGAAAACTCACTGCCCAAAAAAAACATTCCTGCAAAAAAATGAAAAAAGAAAAATTATCCCTGCTTGGCCCAAGAAAGTGCTCTGTGGAGGTCACAATGTGTGCCTGAAGTTTGTTGAATATTGCTGAAAAAAAATTGAAACTGAAATATGCATGAAGCCCTCATTCCCATGGAATCATAACCTGCTCTGATACTACTAATCTGGATCTTGGGGGGCGGCCCCCAATATCTAACAAATTGAAACAGATCTTGGGGGAAGGCCCCCAAGATCTGAAAAATTGCAATGCGAGAAAGAAAATGAGAGAACACACAGTAAATAAAACCACAAAGAAACTTTTTATTAAAATAGCTAATAATTGTAAGGACTACATTGTGGTGGAAAATCTGTCCTTTTACAAAATGTGACTTGTTACTTATAGTATTTTTTAGTTACAATACCATGGGTCAATTCCATGGGTGAATGAATACCATGGTTGGATGTCACAATACCATGGGTCAATTCCATGGGTGAATGAATATCATGGGTGGATGTCACAATACCACGGGTCAATTCTATGGGTGAATGAATACCATGGGTGGATGTCACAATACCATGGGAAAATACCATGGGTGAATGAATACCATGGGTGGATGTCACTTACAATAACATGTGTGGATAAATACCATGGGTGGATGCCACTTACAATACCATGGGTAAATTCCATGGGTGGATGAATACCATGAGTTGATGCCATTTTCCATTTGGATCATGGCAGGACTCTCCGATTTTCGAGTTTACATGTCCATTATTCACCTCGTTACTGGGGAGGGTAGCACAAGATTTGAACGCAAGATCTCCAGTTCGGTGAGACTTCATTCCACGACCATCGCCACTTGAGCTACCCTAGATGGACCACCTTAGGGAGTAATATTATAAATGGAAGGGAATAATATTAAACTCAAGGGATAATTATCATATGCCCTTCATATTAATATTACAAAACCAAGGGATTATTGATATTATAGATACTAAAAACCCAAGGGAAGTATATTAAACCTTATAAATATGAACCCTAAAATAAACATGGTTGGTTTGGTTGACCATGGTTACTTTTCTTATTGAGACAATCCTTGTCACAATGTGATGTTCGACAATGGTTGACCATGATTGATTTTCAAATCGAGAGAACCTTTGTCACAATGTGACATTGGACCATGGTTGATTCTCATATTGAGACAATATTTGTCACAATGCGACATTTGACCATGGTTGACCATGGTTCGTTATGATTGGTTGAGATTATAAACCTAAGTGAATAATATTATACCCTAGGAATATGAACCCTTAGATTAATAAACCCAAGGAATTGATATTATAAACCAAAGGGATTAAAATTATAAACCTAAAGTATATAAACCCTAAGATAAATATTATAAACCCTAAAATAAAATGGTTGACCATGGTTGATTTCCATATTAAGACGATTCCTGTCACAATGCGACGTTGGACCATGATTGACCATGATTGATTTTCATATCGAGACAATATTTGTCACAATATGACATTGGACCATGACTGACAATGGTTGATTTTCATATTTAGACAATCTTTGCCACAATGCGACATTCGACCATGGTTGGCTATGATTGACAATGGTTGACCATGATTGATATTATAAAGGCAAGAGAATAATAAACCCAAGGGATTAACACTAAACCCCAAGGGATTGTGAACCCAAGGGAATAATATTAAATCCAAGGGACTAATATTATAAACCCAAGGTATATAAACCCTAAGATAAATATTATAAACAATAAAATAAACATGGCTGACCATGGTGGATTTTCATATTGAGACAATCCTTGTCACAATGCAAAATTGGACCATGGTTGATTTTTATATCAAGGCAATCTTTGTCACAGTGCAACGTTTGACAATGGTTGACCAACGTTGACCATGATTGACCATGGTCGACCATGCTTATCATACTAAGACATTCTTTATCATAATGCGACATTGTACCATGGTTCAAACAATGATTGATTTTTATATTGAGACAATCTGTGTCATAATGCGACATTGGACCATGGTAGACCATGATTGAATTTATAAAACATGGTTTACCATGATTGATATTATAAACTCAAGGGAATAATAACCCTAGGGATTAATATTAAAAGCCCAAGTGATTATAAACATAAGAGAATAATATTAAACCCTAGGAATATGAACCCTTAGATTAATAAACCCAAGGGATTGACATAATCTTTGTCACAATGTGATGTTGTACCATGGTTGACCATGATCAATATTATAAACCCAAGGGATTAAAATTAAAAACTCAAGGGATTATAAACCCAAGGGAATAATATTAAACTCATGGGAATAATATAAACCAATGTTATATAAACCCTAAGATAAATATTATAAACCCTTAAATACACATGGTTGATCATGGTTGATTTTCATATTGATGCAATATTTGTCACAATGTGACGTTGGACCATGCTCAACCATGGTTGAACCCTTAGATTAATAAACCCAAGGGATTAATATTATAAACCCAAGGGATAAATACTAAAATCCCAAGGGATTATGAACCCAAGGGAATAATATTAAACCTAAGGGATCAATCTTATAAACTCAAGGTATACCTAAGATAAATATTATAAACCCTAAAATAAACATGGTTAACCATGGTTGATTTTCACATTGAGACAATCCTTCTCACAATGCAACGTTGGACCATGATTGACTATGCTTGACCATGATTGATTTTCATATCGAGACAATCTTTGTCATAATGCAACATTGGGCCATGGTTGACCATGTTTGATTTTCATATTGAGACAATCTTTTCCACAATGCGACATTGAACCATGGTTGACCATGATTGACCATGGTTCACGATGATTTGATTCTATAGAACATGATTGACCATGATCAAGAGAAATTTAATATCAAGAGAAATCTCAATTTTTTATTTGTTAACTACTATTAAGAATATTTTAATATTTTTTAATATTCAATAAAGATTAAACATATTGAAATAAATATTTTATGAATATTCGATCAAGATTAAATATTTTTCATCTACTATAATTATTAAATTAAAAATCAATTTCAAAAATAAATTATAAAATAAACAAACGTATTCAATAAATATTTTTTATTAATATTCAATTAAAAATAAATTTTTTCATTTACTATAATTATTAAATTTAAAATTTAAATACCTTATTAAAATAGTTTTAGATTTTAAGTTTAATTTCAAAATTTAACTAAGCGTTTTAAAATATTATTTTTTAATATAATAAAGTAACATTCGAAATATATTGATTAAATTAAGGTTAATTTATTAATATTGTTAATTATATAGAGTTTGTTTATTTTAAAAAGAAATTAAAATGCCTAATTAAATATTTTATTTTAAAATAGGCATAGATAATATAGAAATAAATTGTAATATTCAAAATTTAACTAAGACTTTTTTAAAGGTACAAAATTTTTTATGTAATAAAACTATTCTAAATATTCATCAATTGAATTAAATTTAGTTTATATAGCATTTATTTATTTTAAATATTATTAAATAGAGTTTATTTATTTATATATATCCAAAATAATGTAATTTGATAATTGAAATCAACATTTTTAGGATTTCAACATTATAACATTTTTAAGTTTCAAGATTGAAACAATAAAACATTCATTTATTGTTACAAAGGAAGAAATGTAACCATATGTTAATTACTTGAAATATTAAATGAGAACAAAAATTATCAAAAAATTAAGTATAATTTCAATATATTGTTTAATGGTATAATTTGAATAAAATTAAGTATAATTTCTACATGGTAATAATTTTAATTTGTTATAATCACTTTTTAACTAAAATGTTTGTCAATAAAATTGCAATATTTTCTTAGGCTTGGAAGAGCTGAAGCACTAGGGTTTTGAACAGGGGGTGATAGGAACGAGCTGGTAAACAATGGCGGGGCTTGGAGGAGGGAGCTCCACTCCCTCCTATAGTAACGTGGTTTCAAATAGAAGAAAAGAGGCGAGTCTGAACAATTGCCGGAAAACAGCGGAGATAGAGACAAACAACGGGCACTCACAAGCCAGGCAACAACAATTCCCATGAAATGGAAGGGACCCACAAGGAAGCTAGGAGGGAAACGAATCCTAGCGACAACAGTCAGAGAACTGAGAAAATGTCTGTGACAAGACCCTGCAAGCCCAAGGCCAATATTAAACCCTGGGTGATCTTAAATGATCCTGTAATACAAGTGCACAGAGACCACATGGCAACTTATGCGATCATTTGTAAGTTCATGGGCATATGGCCCACGGAGAAAGTGCTGAGCACATGGATAAGAAACAACTGGAGACCGAAGGGAGAAATAAATCTACATCTTGGCTCCAAGGGTTTCTTCACAGTGGTTTTCACTAACCCAGAGGACAAAGACAGATTTTTTGAAGGAGGACCATACTTCTATGCTGTCGTAGGCCTATACATGCGAACTTGGGTGATCAACTTTGTTCCGGAGCGTGAAACGTTCACATCGGTCCCGGTATGGATTAGATTATACTCCTTACCTTTAGATTATTGGATGCCAGAATCTTTAAAAGCGATAGGTATCAAATTAGGGAATTTTACAAAGATATCAGAGGCAACTCTGCGAGGGAAATATACCTCCTTTGCTCGCATATGTGTAGAGATGGACTTATTAGGAGCACTCCCGGATGAAGTCATCCTAGAAGTTTATGACGAGGAATGGGTACAGGAAGTTGACTACGAACACATCCCATTCAGATGTTGTAAATGTTATGAGCATGGACACCTCTTCAGAGACTGCCCACTAAACAAAAGGGAGGAATTCTCGAAACCCAACAAAGGAAAAGACCCTAAAGGTTTCACCAAAGTGGGAGGCAGAGGGAAAGGAGGGGCAAAAAAAGTCTTAGAAGAAAGCTAGTGAAAGCAAGCTACCAAGTCACAACAGTTTTGAAACTTTAGAAGAAGGAGATGAAAATGGAATGCACAAGGAAACAGAGGACTATCAAAGAGAGAAGGAAAAAGAGGACAACATGGAAATCATAGAGGAACACAATGAACAAAAAGGGGACCCACCGAGCACTATGGAACTTGGAAGGGACCATGAGATTACCCCAAGCGAAGTAGGTACAGAGGACCAAGACCTACAAGAGATCCTTGAGAGGGAGAACCTTGAACTAGAAAAGTTTTTAGAGCAGGGAATCAACAAAGGAATTGACTCTCTACCACAAGAGGAGTTTGATAGAGTACAACAACTATTCCTCAACAGGTCTCACATAAAGGTTGTAGGAGTCAAAAGGAGCTAGGACAACCAAGAGAACAAAGGGGTTAAATCAATGGGGATAATATCAGGACACTCCAAAAAAAATCCCAGGCAAGAAAAGAGGAAGGAAGAGACAGAATGAACTACTGACAGAGTGTGGAAAACTCATGATTAATTCAGGTAAGATGAAAGAGCTCACCAGTTACTCCTTTACAAACCCATCATTATGAAGCTTACAACCTGGAACATTAGAGGACTAGGGAGTAAAAGAAAACAAAGAAATCTCAGTAACAGAATAAAAGAAGAAAAACCAGATATGGTGTTTATATAGGAAACAAAATGCTTAGTAGATAAAATTAGAGAAAAGCATAGCAAATGGCTAATTAAGTATGAGTATCTAGAAGTCAAAGCATATAAATCAGCTGGAGAATTCTCACTCTATGGAATCCTTAGAAATTTGGGATCCTGGATGTTGAGGCATCCGGAAACCATCTTTCTTTGGCTATCCAACCTGTGGGGGATAAGGATTATTACATGATCACTAATGTTTATGGTCCTCAACTACTGGAAGATAAACTCAGGATCCTCACCTCTCTGGAGGAACTGAGAGATAGACACCCTGCAATGCCCTAGATTCTGGGGGGGACTTCAATATGATCAAATCTCTCACAGAGAAAAAAGGAGGAACCAGAACACTTGGTAGAGACTCAATAGCCTTCAAAAATTTCCTTAACAATATGAAATTGGTGGATATGGATACAATAAATGGAATTTTCACATGGAACAACAAAAGAGGGGGAACTAGCCAAGTAGCCTCAAGATTAGACATGTTCATAATCTCGGAGGATCTCCTTCTCACTAGTCATATCATGACAACTTTCATCCTCCCTTTTAGAGGCTCGAACCACTAGCCCATCCAACTGGAAGCCTCCTTTATTGGAACCCTGAGGAACAGATCCTTCAGGTTTGAAAATGTCTGGCTCACCCACCCTGATTTCATCACTAACATTGGAAATTGGTGGACTGAAGAAATACCTACCCAAGGCACAAAAATGTTCCTCTTGCATCATAGACTCAAACACATCAAGAGAAAGCTCAAAGAATGGAACAAAAAAGAGTTTGGCAACATATTTAAAGCCAAAGGAGAAGTGGAAAAGAAATTACAGGAAATTAGCGAAATCCTCATCACAAAAGGCTTCACAGAGGAAAGGAAAGTGCAAGCGGACTCACTTCAACAAGAATGGGATAACAGATGCCAGTAGGAGGAAATCTTCTGGATATAGAAATCCAGAGTGCAATGGATTAAGGAAGGGGAGAGAAACACTAGGTTCTTCCACAAGTCTACCATGGCACACAAAGCTCATAACAGGATCACAAAACTTACAGATCCCCAAGGGATAGAACAAGATACTCATAAGGAAATGGAAGTTGTATTGGTTCAACATTTTCAAAGTATCGCAGAGGAGACCATGGCTAATAGATCTCAATTCACTAAAAGATTTACTCAGCATATTCCAAAATTGGTAACCTGGGAAGACAATTATAATCTCAAAAGGCCAGTGACAGAGGGAGAGGTCAATGAAGTAATGAAGAGATGCATAATTGGAAAGCTCCGGACCCAGATGGTTTCAATATTGACTTCTTCAAAACATGTTGGGAAATAGTCAAACATGACATTCTGGATGTTGTGGAGGACTCGAGAAAATCTAAAACTGTTCTGAGAACGCTTAATGAATCCTTCATTGCCTTAATCCCTAAATAGGAAAAAGCCATTACTCTAGATAGATTCAGACACATAGCTTTATGTAACGTGTTGTACAAAATCATCTCCAAAGTAATTGCCAACAGACTCAAACCCCTTCTTCCAACAATTGTGTAGAAGGAACAGATTGGATACGTGGAAGGCAAGCAAATTCTCAATAATATCATTCAAGCTCATGAAGTGGTGCATTCCCTCAAGACCAATAAGCAAGCAGGCATGATAATACAGTTGGACATAGCGAAAGCTTATGATAAACTAAGCTGGTCTTACATCAGGGAATTTCTTAAAGCATATGGCTTTGACTACAACTAGATAAAATGGGTCATGGCTCTTGTTACCATTGCCAATTGTTCTATTATTCTTAATGGCTCTCCTTCCAGAACCTTCAGGCCAACGAGAGGTCTCAGGCAAGGTGATCCTCTCTCCCCTTTCCTCTTCATTCTCATGATGGAAGGATTGGACAAAGCAATCACTTCAGCCAAGGAGGAAGGAAGTATCCAAGGACTTAGACTCACTCAAAATGGGGATACTTTGACCCATCAACAATTTGTGGACGACACTATGCTATAGGGCACACCCACAATCAAGGAAGCCAAATCTTTCAAACAAATCCTACATGAGTTTGCACTGGCTGCTGGTACTGAGGTAAGCCTCACAAAATCTAAAGTTTTCTTTTTCAATACCGATGTTTCAATTCAAAGAAATATCTCCAAAATCCTAGGCTTTCAAAGAGAACTTCTGCCTTCAAAATATCTGGGAATACCCCTCATAGACAAACCGCTGAGAAAGGACATCTGGGAGTCTATAATGAACAAATTGAAGGACAAAGTCAGCAAGTGGACAAGTAGATCCTTGAATTTAGCAGGGAGGCTAGTCCTCACTAAGGCAGTACTTCAAACCATCCCATTCTAAGAACTCTTAGTTTTGTTCATGTGCGTAGAGATGCCAACAGAGTAGCGGACTGGCTAGCCAATGAAGAGGTGAGATGCACAAGAGACAACAGGTGCTGCTTGTGGGAGTCGGTACCTGCATGTCAACTGCAGGAGGGCTATTACACTCCGGCCCACACAGACAAGGAGCAGTATCAGCACAGGCAAGGTATCTAACAATTAACCTTTCATTAATGGACGACAGGGGTTTGATAGAAAATCAACCTGAGATTGGGCATACTCGGGTCTCGCAGAGGAACACCGTAAATAGCCAGCTCATTGGTGTTGCTGGGAGCTCAGTTAGCGAGCGGGCAACTAGAATTTTGTGTCAATCTGTCCTAACAGGTGGCTCAGACGAATGGATGGCAGCAGGTGCAGAGTTTCTGCGGTTTCGCATTATCAGGTGGCAAAGAGGTTTCCGGGTTATTAGGCGCCCTCAAAACCCAAAGTGGTTTCCCAGAAACGTATGTGATGCCACTCAATGTTCAACACATGGCACTCGGAGGAGAGAGAATACCGTCCACATCGGGCGGGTATTCCTCCTGCTTCTTCTCTGCCCGATATTTCCCTCGATCGTTGGATCATGGAGCTACAGATCAACGGCTTAGGTTTGAGGAACAGGTTTGTGGGTCCGAGTGATCATCAGGTGGGTATTCCCCCTGCTTCTTCTTCGCATGATATCTCCCTCAGCCGTTGGATCTTGGAGCTGCAGATCAATGACTTAGGTTCGATGAGCAGGTTAGTGGGTCCAAGTGAACCCCAGCGGACCCGAAATCTTTTTGATAAGGTTTCTATTCCCCTCTTGGGGTCCGTTTATTGATCTGTCGAGTTCTCGTTCTGTTTTGCTCTCGGGCGGAGGAGGCCGTGAGTTTGGTGTTTTTTTAAGGCCCTAGGCCAGTTTTCTCGAGATGTTGTCTTTCTTCCCTAAGCTGGAAGATTTGCTTTCTTTTTCAGCCCACTTCCTCCTCGGGCACGATGTATTTTATGTAACATATTTTTAGTAATAAGATAATAGAAGGACTGACTCTTTCCTTAGCAAAAAAAAGAAATATTTATCAATAATAAATATGTAAATTTCTGAGATATTATATTATCATAAAAATATTTAAAAAGTTGTAATAATATTTTGATTACACAATCATGTATAGAATATTTAAAATTGTATAAACTTCAAACTATGTGTATCCATGAATATCGGGCTTTACAAATAATACAAACAACTCACAAAGATAATTGCAACCAGATAAATTTTCAACACATAATAATTGTCTAAAATTTAAAATATAAAATAAAATAAAAAGTTGTCATCAACCTCCATTCATCCATTAAAAGAAACATAAGTAATGATCTCCCTCTAGCTCTATGTGCATCTTCAAACCATATGCTAAATTGAAAATAGAAACATTGCATCACCAAATGCCATATGTTTATTATTGTACTCATGCCATGTCTCCATCTTCATTTTTTTTTTTAATCTACCATGACCCATAGGTTTTACATATCTGCCATGTGTTTCAAGAGTATTAGATTTTCTTTCCTTTTTCCCTTATATTAAAAAGGGCTGGAGCCCTAATTAGGCACTTTATTCTTTTTTTTATCTCTCAATGCAATTAAATATTTTAATTACACTTTAGCATTTCGATTGTTCTATTTATTTCATCCTTCAACTAAAGGATCTATCACTATTCCACACATTATCATAACTTTCCTTAGAACATGCGATGAACATACTTCTTGACGATACATTTGTGATGATCATTCATGTGGGATTTGTTTACTCTTCCCTTTAAGCAAAACTTTAACAAAAATTTTATATTAAAGTAAACTAACTGAAAATCAAAGATATTGGATTTTAAACTAATTACAATTTGAGAAATTTTTAAGTGTGATTTTTTGAAAAAAAATCCATTTTATTTTCTGATCAATTAAGTGAGTGGCATGCAAGTTTAGATCCTTAAACCAAAGCACATAAGTTGCATTTGAATATTTTTACATTGGAATTTTATAAATCAAATTAATATGTTGTAGTGTTGCTATGGCAATTTCAATTTCAATTTCGAGATATTACGTTATCACTATGATCATCGAATTGCACGAACCCCCCAAGTTCTTTGACTTTTATGCACCTGACCTCCACGGGACCATACCCTAAATTATGTATGGCAACACAAAAATGACCACTTGGAAGGTGTCGGAAAAAGTTACCCTCTAGTTGGGCAACCAGACCCCATTGAATCTCATAATTAATTTCAAATATTTACATTTTGATTTTATAGTTATAATGAGAGATGCTATTAAGTTAAAATATTTAACTTATGATGTTCGAGATGATATTAAGATATTTTAGTTTTCATTTTTGTGTTAATTAATGAAATTTTGATACATTAATAATTTTACATTTTTAAATTCATGTTTATTTTTTTACATTTATATAACATAATTATAAAATTATCATACAAATCATCAAATAACAAATGACGTAATTTGAAAATTAACAAATGATGTTAATTATCTACTATAAGAGTATCTTTCAAAGCAACTTGGTTGTTGTGTAATTTTGACTACTATGATTCGATTTTCAACCAATGCAATATCAATATATATCTCTATTGTCAAGCCTGAGTCCTAAAAATACATTTTATAACTACATTTTCAAAACTTAATAACTAATTTCTTTAATATATTGATAATTTCACCATTTTTTTACTTAACGAAAAACATAAACTACTATATAACACTAATTTAACTTTAAAATATTTTGAACTCAACAAATACAAATCTCTTTTAAAATAAAAAAGCAAACGAATAATAAACACTATCAAAACATCTGCACAAAACCACATATGAAAAATATCGACGAATTATTAAAAAATTGAAATAAGAAAAGAAGAGCAATAAACTCGGTCGTAGTCTAACTAGCCGGAGGAATTGCACGGAAAATTATGGAAATTCCGGTCATATTTAGAGAAAATCCGGCAAGGATTTTTGTAAATCCAAGTTAGAGTTGTTAAATTTCAAAATTTTAGGTGTCCTAGACATTTTCGATGGTGTTGAATCCATTTTCAACATCAAAAACACGATTCAAACATGGCGTCTACAAGATTTTTTGAATTTTTTTTGCCCAGATTCCACCCACTTTTGGTCGTCCGGGCAATTCCTCTGCCTCGATAGACGACTCCATAAAATCAAGGGTCCCTGGGATAAGCCTGAGAGTTTCTTGGCATTTCACATTGAACACACGCCCTGCCTTGTGGGTATGTTTAAACCTCGGCTCGCATGCTCAGGTTAAGAGAAGCTCCTTTGTCATGTTGGAAGGGTTGCGTGCAACATTTGGATAGTGATTCATGCGTGAAACATTTATTAGCATATTTGCATGCTAGCCTAGTGGCTAATGACATTCCCTATGAGTGATTAGGAGTTACATTCCCATGAGTGATAAACTCAACTTCTAGAGTTCAATTTTTTCGAGCTAGATAAAGTGCAACGTATTTTATTGGCTTTTTTTAAAAATCTTCATAATTCAAAAGTATTACCAATTGCCTTTAAAGGTGTAAAGATATAATGAAGAAATGGAAGATTTGGAAAGATATGCATAGATAATGAGATTAATTAAAGAGTGTTTTTAACTAGGGTGACTTTCAGATTCTAGAGTATTCTATAATCAACATAAAAGAGGGTGTTTGTTTTAAAGTTTTAGCTATTTTTATTTTTTTATTTTTTTTCAATTAATTTGGAGCCATTGATTCTAGTTTATAACCATTTTACAAAATTACACAGTACCCTTTTGAATGTCACCTAATAATAATTCTCTTTGAGAGTTTATTGGCAGATAACTAGCATCAAAGAATTAACGAATGACAATCTCTCCAGAGTGAGAGTGCCCCTTGGAACCATATTAAAACTTCTTGTGGCCCATTTGGCTTGAAAATGTCATGCCTCTTTCCACCAAGCCAAACTTACTTAACATGCCACCCTACATTTCATTGCAAGGCAAAATAATTGTCACATGAGCACAAGAAACCATATGAATGATTTGGTGCAAGCTAGGATTACATTGGGTGATAACTGGTCAGATTCATAAATGAAAATGTTAGTTCCAACCATGAACAAATTTAATGCAACAATGAAACGAATCTAATGTAACCCAAATGGAAATGGAGGAAATAATGCAAAGTAAAAGAGAACATGTCAATAATATTTTTGGTTCCTATATGGAAAAAGCAACTCAAAATGAAGTTCTCTACGTACAAAGAATTAAGTATTGAAATGAAGATTATTTTATTTAGTTAAGAAAATATCAAATTAATAATTAAGATTAAAATATATCATTATTTAATTTAATTTAATTTATATAATATATATTTAATTTATAAAATTTAAATAAAATATTAAAGTTATTTAGGTAAATTTATTCATTATAAAATTTATTTAGCAAACTTGTTAAAAATTAAAATGTAGAATCATTATAAAATTTAATTAACAAATTTATTCAAAATTAAAATGTTTAATGAGACTACTCTAAAATAAAATGACATTTTAGCTGTCAGCTTTGCCACACAAGTATAAATATTTAAAACCAATAGGTTGTCATTAATCTAAAGTAAAGAGTATGATAAATAAAATTTATGAATTTAAAGAAAAGACGATGATCAATATAACTTGTTATTTTCAAAGCATCAATGGTCATGTCATCTTTAATTAATGGATTGATGAAACATGTGAATCACCAACTAAAATTAGTTGATTCGCAAAAGAATTTAAAGGATGGATTGATGAAACATGTGAATCACCAACTAAAATTAGTTGATTCGCAAAAAAATTTAAAGGAGATACATAATCCTATAGAGCCGGATTAAATACCAGAGTGACCTAACAAGTAAGAGATACATAATCCTCTAGAGCTAGATTCAATACCAAAGTGGCCTAACAACTTCTAACATTTATTATCCCAACAACTGCTCACATTTATTATCCCAATTGCTTAATGGTCTCTAATTAGTTCAGAGGGAATCCTTTTCTGGCTTTCAATGAAATATCCCCTTCGAAGCTTAGGTAGAAGACGACGTTGCTTCAATGGACACGGGCATGAAATATTCCCAAGTGCAGGTAAGAAGCGTACTCTAATTCTAAATTAAATAGTACTTATGTCATCTTTTTTATTCGATGTAGAGAATTGCCCCGATGACGCTTAGAGTATAACAGAGCATCCTTGTGATAGAAACAAGGTTCTTGAAAAGCAAGATGGAGACAACAATTACCATAGCTCCCTTTGCATTCCCTAATACCTGCAAAGAATTGAGACCAACCATTTACAAAACTCTCCATATCATGAACAAGAATATTCCTTAAAATTCATCCATCCATCCTCAAAATATTGATCCATTGATGTCTAATGGTGCAAAATAGCAAGATCTTAAAACTAATAGAGATAGAAAATGTCTTATAAGTACAATAATCAAATTCAGTTATATATATATATATATATATATAATCAAAATTCAGTTTTATATATATATATATATATATATATATATATAATATATATAATATTATATATATATATATATATATATATATATATATATATATATATATATTGATTACATATATATATATATATATATATATATATATTCTTATGGCTAATCTACAACGTATTGTTATATTTCTTAGGACTACATCGAATGCTAAAAAATTAATGCGTTGTAAAAGGACAGTTGTAAATAATGTTTACAATTTAACTATTTCATGCTCATGTCCATATGTTTGGATTTTCTTCCATGTTAACATTCTAATTGCATTTGTGTCCATTAGATGTGTAGTAAATAATTCCCATGCATAGTAACTAATTATAAACCAAAGCAAATTATAAAACATTACTTAGACCAAAAACTTACTAATCCAATCCAACATTTCGTTTCAAATGAGAGTCACTATTTATTATCTATAAACTTCTTTTCAAAATATTATGGAAACTTATTTCAATTGAAACTGAGACATCAAAGTAGTTAACATAAAATGACTGCTTGAAATTCTTAAAGTTAGACCAATGCTCTAAATTACATTGAGACAACAAAATTCTTAACACATGTCTAACATATCAAACTAGACATGCCCTGTCAATTGAAAATATAATATATATTAGGATACCAATGATAGTTATCCATATCAAATGGAACTTGGTTTTTTATAAAACATTGTTGCATATGGTCATCCATGAGGGATAATGAAATGGTCTCTATGCTTGGAGGTTGGTCATCATCATACCGACACCAACCATTTTCAGGTTCATACAGATGCTCTAAGGAATGATGATAATGGGTCTCTCGAACTCGAATTAATGTCATGGAATAGGGATATGAGTGTTTTCTCGTCGATATAGGAAAGGTCAACAATGTTTACGTTTCCATAGGGGTTTGAGGCAAATCCACAATCGTGATAGTTTTGCTCAGACTTATGAGCCGAGTTATGTGGTTAGATAATAGCTCGGCAGCCTGTGTTTGTCTTTATGGGAGTATGCTTCTATAGAGCTCGTATGTGATAGGATGATGGAAGAATCGACTGTTTGATCAAGTTCCTTTTACAGTTAAAGTAGCAGACATAGGGGTATATCTGTTATATTTGGTTGTGATTATTAATGGTTTGTTGTGATTCTATAGGGGTATATCTGTTATATTTGGTTGTGATTATTAATGGTTTGTTGTGATTCTATCTAGTTCTGTAGCTGCATAGAGGAGCGAAGGGTGCATTATTTTGCATTGTTATAATTTCATAGAAGGGATTCAATCCATCGACAGGTGTATTTATGCAATGGTATAGGGATTGGTATACTATCCTATTGCATGTAATCAATGGAGAGATTATGAAGGATCAATGATTTATGAGTTGGGAAATAATGTCAATGGTGGCACTACATATGAATTTTCTATTCAGTTCTAATGAAGGACCTATACAAATTTACACATCTAATATCGAGTAGAAGATACAGTGGGGGGCTTTATAGCTTTCTACCATACAGATTATAATAATAATTTTCATCTAGCCTTTATGGGATGGGGACTTGTGATGATATTATAATATAGTTGTTGGCCTTTGGCTATCTTGCATGGAACTTGTCATATTTATGAAGAGATCATAGGTGTCGGTTTGATTTGGATTGGATTTTTGGAATCCATAGAATTGATGTGTCATTGCTCATCGGTATTGGACATCGGGATGGGCATAATTCTTCTATGAACGACCACATCACGATTTATTTATCCTGCAAGGTTTAGGGGTTTGTATATCTGATCGGGAGGCTGGTGTTTCGATGGCAATGGGGCAGCAAATGTTTGAGGGACAATTGGAGGTCATGCAAGGCTCTGCATCACCGTTTCTCAAATCCCTAATAGAGATCATGATGAAAGACGAGAGGGAAGCTTTAACAAAATTAACACAGACACTAGGAAATAACGAAGTCAAGGATACCAAGTTGGTTGATACAGAGGATGTGCACTCGGCTCAGCAGGGAAATTTCACATCAAGTTCTGGTATTAGGAGGCAGAAACATAAGCCAACGAATCTTCCTGTAAATGTGATTAGAGGAGAACCACCATTAGTATTGGGAGATGGGCTCTTTTTGGGATAATATCGAGAGGTTGTGACACAAGGCCTTGGTTGGAAGGTGGATTCACATTTAGATGACAAGAGATCAGATCAAGAAATGGGTGGAGGAAAGGTGGATGTTGGAACTTAAATATAGGTCAAAGGTGAGTGTTTTATTCAACGGGTGGATAATTTTTCACTTCTTATTCCTTGAGGATGTGGATAGAATATTGAAGGTTCCATGGGTAAAGGGGAGGGGCATTATCATCCTACAAAAGTGGAAGGCGGGGTTTGATCCCTTCAACGAGGTCCCTCGGAGGAATCTGGTGTGGGG
The DNA here is from genome assembly GCA_000404065.3 of Pinus taeda. Lineage (NCBI taxonomy): Eukaryota > Viridiplantae > Streptophyta > Pinopsida > Pinales > Pinaceae > Pinus > Pinus taeda. Next base: position 48,405 of record APFE030468475.1, on the reverse strand, counting down.
ATTTAGCTAATCGCATTGGGAATTTTTACTATTGGGACGAAGGCTACTCTAGGCAACTCGAAAAATGCATGGCTTCGGTTCTGATTGAAGTTGATATGGGCACAGGGTTGATTTATGAACTCAAGATACAGTGGAGTAGCCACTCATTTAAGCTACACATCCATTAGTGGGGTGTTCCCTATCAGTGCTTTCATTGTCACGATACCAGGCATCTTATTGACATGTGCAGTAAGAGATTCTCCCAGCAGGACTTTTGGTATCCTACTGATCGTGGGTTCGCATCCGAGCATAAGGCATTTGTTCAATTGTTGTTCAAGCATAAGGCATCTATTCAATTGGAATCTGCCAGTCCAAACTATACAGGTAATTCGGTACCCCTATTCATCCCTAGTATGGAAGATAAATTTTATCTTGGGTTTAATAATTATGTTTCTATTATGGGGGATTTTTATGATTACTCTATTTTGAATCCTTTTGATGGCCCTTTACCCTTATCAGGATGCTCTAGTGACTTTGGACATAAGGCTATCGAACCCCCATCACAACCTAAATCCGAGTTCGACTATCCTTCATGCATGTCGTCTCCCAAAGCAAGTTTACCTTTTCGGGCTCTGATTATGGCCAAAAACTTTAATCTGGATGACTAGTCACACTTTCCCATCCTTCTATGGTTTGCACCACTGCTAGTGGGAATGTGGAACCCTTCTCTCTACCTTTGCCTGACGTTGTTGCATCACCCATTAACAACATGTTTACCTCTATTGTTGGGAAGCCATTCAAGCCTCTAGATATGGTTTCATCGCAGGGAACTTTTTCTCCTAACAAGGAATTGGAGGCTCTACTATACTCTTTAGAGACCTTGGATCCACTATCTATTAAAAGATCATTTTTCCATTCCCCTATGGATTATGGAGGACTGTCATATAATAAGGTTACACATAGGAAGAAGAAACCACCCAAATATAAAAAGTTCTCAGTAGGTTACAAGATTGATATCGGATGTGTCGATGGGGTGGGTTCTTTCATTAGCATGTTAGACATTGACTCTGAATATACTGTTTGGAATGTGACGATTTATGATTCTAATGGATTATGTTTTCTTAGAATGGATACACCTGTGCAAGTGGTGTCCCCATGATCATTATTTCAATTAGCATCATGGGATTGGGAGCATCCCCCAAAATGTGCTCCTTTAGAGGAATTGTTCGAGTTTATAAACACTCTCTTGTCCTTTTTCAAGAAACTATGGTCTGCAGAGATTAGGCATGGGAGGCCATGTTATATGTGTCTCCTACATGGCATGTTGTGGGAACTGATTCCAATGGTTTATCTAGTGGAATGGTGGTTATGTGGGATCCAAAAATTATTGAGTTGCATGTGTTTCTATCGTGTGCAGGGATAATCATGATCGGGCACATGATGGGAAACTGTCAAAGGATTTGCGTCATCAATACTTATGCTCCATACATGGGGGGGGGAATCTTCTGGGACTAGGTTGCTGAATCTGGGATCCTACAATTAAGTTCCATGATCATCACAAGGGATCTAAATTTCACACTAGGGAGGGAAGAGATATGGGGACATAAATCTAGAATTGACAGGATGGTTGCACATTTCAAAGGGATGACAGAGGATTTTTCCCTTTTGGATATTATGCCAGATCTTATTGGCCCCACATGGAGGAATGGAGGACTGGAGAGGAGGGTACCTTTAAGAGAATGGATAGGTTTTTGTTTAAACATAACATGGTTAATCATATGTATGATCATAGACTTATTCCTTCATTTATTTTTTATCACTTTCCTATGATGTTGTCATGGGATGGAAGGGTATAGAAAAGGTCATACCCCTTCAAATTCAACCTGAAATGGCTGAAAATGGAGGAATTTGGGCATTTGGTCTGAAATGTTTGGTCACATCCTTTACTTCCTCCTCTACTTAACCACATGTCATCCATTAGATGAAATCTTAGAGAGTTGAAAAAGGCCACACGGGAATGGACCAGGAGGATGAAGGAGGGTGAAACTAAAACTATTAGGGATATTGACATGTGCCTAAGCTATTTTAACATTCATATGGACCCTTTATTCTTCTCTTAGGAATATCGTCGCAGGATCATTGAAATGGAGGGAAAGAAAAGAGATATTCTTTATTCATGGGAAGAAGACGTACGCATGAAAAGCAGGGTGATATGGATTAATGTTGGAGATAAAACTCCAAATTTTTCCATGCCCATTTCAACGCCAGGAAACGGATAAAATTCATTCGGAGAATTAGAGATGATGCAAGGAACATATTTAGTTCATAAAGATCTATAGAAAAGGTGGCAGCTAATCATTTCAAAGGTCAATTCTCGGTATAGGAAGCATCTTTTTGTTCTCAAATGGAATTCATTGAAGATATTCCTATCATGTTTTCACCCAAGGATAATGAGAGTATAGAACAACCTATCACAAGAGAGGAAATGATGAAGATATTGGAGTGTGCAAAAGAGAAGAGCCCGGGGCCAGATGGGTGGGGAGTAGAATTTTTTTTACGATTCATAGATTTTATGATAAAGGATCTAATGGTCGTTGCGGAAGAACCTAGGATTCATGGGTTCATTTCAGGGTACATAAATGTGATTTTAATAGCATTAATCCCCAAAATGAGGGAACTATAACAACCCCGGTGAAAAAATCCATGTATTAAAAGTTAATAAAGGAAAAACAATAACCACGGTTGATGAGACACTTATTCCAAGCTAAATGTTGGGCAAAAACATAGTTATGGGGATCACTTGTAATTAATTAATGGTTAAGTGAGGAGGAAAATGAAGGAAAATAATGGAAAATGAAGAAAATAGAGGCTTCATTAATAAAAATTCTTTTGAGGATCAGTTCACAGACTTTTGTCAGTTCAGTTTTGGAGCTCTCTCTCTATTCTCTCTCTCATACTCTTGGACACTTAGATTTTTCTTGGAGCACTCTTGGAGAGTGTGGCATACTTGGAGTTTTGGAACAAGAAGGAACACGAAGAGTTGGAAAGAGCAAGAGGACATCGGGATTAGAAGCTACAAAGGGGTTTTGCTTGCAGGTATTGAGTTGCATGTATGTTTTCCTCACTAGTTTTGGCATGCATGTCATATGCAAGTGGTTTATAGGTCATGATATGTCATTGGCATGGAGGGTTGCCTAGATTGACAGTGGATTTTCCTAGCCTTGCCATTTCCTGGACAACCATGGTGTCGTGGGTTTATTTCTTTTTTTCTGGTTGTTTCTCATGTTTCCTTTAGTTTGGGTTAAGTTATTAGTTCCTGGAAGCCAAGTTGGACAAACGCTTTGGAAGCCCTGTAATAGATTTGGTTGAGTTATTAGTCCTAGAAGCCTTGGTTGGACTGCTGGCTTAGGTTGGGTTGACCCAAGTTCAGAGTTTACTGCGCACAAACAAAACCCTCAATCATTAGCCCTTTCAGCAACGACCTGCAAGTAGATTGCAGTCTCACCTGAAGTGATTATGGGAGGATGTAGAACCAAGTTTCTGCAGCCTTGAGGGATGATGCGATGTAGTATTTTTATGTTCTTGTATCCTTAACATACATAGATTACTTCGCAGGGTTGGATTATCTACTTAAACATGCCATTGACAATCATAAACAATACTCCATGGAAGTAAAATATAACTAAAATACTGCACAGAAAGAAAAAGATGCATAATAATCATACACAAGTTATGTCCATCAAAATTGTACCTCTTATATTAATTCTCTAAAACAACATACAAATCCTTGACCTGTGCACCTAACTGCAAGTGTCTGCACACTCAGCCGCTAACTTTAGGTCTCTGCGCACACAGCAGGGAAGCCTCTCCTTCCAGACCCAAAATAGAATATAGAGATATTTCCTTATGCTTCCATCATTACTATATTCACTCATTACTTCGACTTACATATTTTCTCCTATATATACTAATTACATTAATGGGTACATAAAAATACCATGGTCTAAATACCATGGTTTTACTAAAAATAATCAACTATTTCCCAAAACCTGTTACAAAAAGAAGGGACTTCGATCCACTACGAAGCCCATAAAACAACGTGCAGAACTACACACTCTGACCCCTAAAATGCGGAGTTTCGACCAAAACTTGGGCTAAGTTGTTTTGTGCCCAACAGGCCCCCAACACTCACATGTGACTCGTCCTGAGTCACTCAGCTACTTTGCCTCGAATATTTGTTGGGATGTTGTTGTAGGCAACATTGTACTATTGTAGCATCTTTGTTGCTTGCTTCTCTTCTATGAACATTTCTTCTAGTAGTGCCTCTGTCACTGGTCCTGTAGTCTTCTGCATCATTACTTCTTCCTTTGTCAAAGTTCCTAGAGCTTCTCATCCACTTCCTGCGATAGATGGAGAGCCTCATCCTGCCATGGCTGAGTTCTCTCTGTAAAAGTTTGCTCTTCCCTTCTGAGTTCTTCGATCTGTTTCTGAAGTGCCTTGTCTTCACTGGTTCTGGCAAGATTCTGTGAGACTGGCAAGGTCTTCGTAGTTTCTCAAATCTCCTCTAGCTGCTTCTGCTTCTACCAGATGGCGTCTTCTATCTTTTGTACTTTCGGATCTTCATGCAGTGAATTCCACATATGCACGGTCTCATCCAATAATTTTTCACACTCTGCCATTGTCTTGGAGATGCCTGTCACTGTAATCTTTAGGCCGATCTCCCTCTATTCCTACACTTCTAGTGGCATGGTTGGCTACAACTTCATTTGTAGCTCACTAAGCTTTACGTCATATTCAAACTACACATCCGCGATCTTCTTCTTTGATTCCTTGACTACAAGGCTGATCTTCACATCCTTATCTTCTACTGATTCCTCCTTGTAGACATCCATGTCCAAAAAATCCCTACAAGTGGCTTCAACCACCTCTTTCAATCTCTATTATTGTAGCTTTGCTTGATCCTTATCCTTGATGACTTGGTCGATCTGTTTCTTTAACACAGCGCGCTCTTGTTCTACATGAATATTTAATTGTAAGGTGTGTTTTTCTCACTCCTTGAGCTCATTTGTGATGCCTTGGTGTAGTTCATGTAATACCAAAATGGGAAGCGCTGCCATGTTCATATTGACATGATCCCAACCTTTTGCATTCTTCTTGACTTTAGTGGAGTCGAACTATAGAGCTCCGCTAGGTATCTACATTATCCTCATCCCAAATATATGTGTTGGTTGTTAGGATGTTTGAGCTAATATTTTTAATTTTGCAATACTCTGCTCAATACCTGTCAGGAGTGCGTCGTAGAGATCCTCTATTTTTCTCCATGACTCCACTGTGACTTCTTGAAATTTCTATTTCTCCCCAATTTCATCTAGGTCCCCATCAGTAAGGACCAACGACATTGCACCCTTGGATTTATCTGCTTTATGCTTCTTTTTGCTCCTTGGTGAAGTTTTGCTTTGCATCTTCCTCTTTCATTTTTCTATCTATGTCTGCTCCTTTGTCTCCTCTTAATCGTGCTCCTTCTCCTTTTCTTCCTTGTCTTTATATTTTCTACTTGGTTCCCCACGCTGCGAAGTTTCTTCCTCTCTTTCACTTGTATCTTTCTTCATCGCAATCATCCATTCTATGGGCCACTACTGTATTAATGTCAGAATGTCATCTTTGGTGACTAAGTATGGTAGAGGATGCCTATGTCTTCATTGTATCCTTTCAAGCCTGTATGTAGATCCTATGATATTTTGCTTTGAACGTCGCAACAAACTTATATTGCTGGTACAATCTTGGTGACAACCTAGGGTGTTGATTTACCATCATGTGTAAATCCATGTGATACAAGAAAAAGAATATCATGTTCTCCTATGTTCGCAATGGTTCCTTAGTATACCAGAGCGAAGCATACTGCACAACTTCACACATGTCTGCTTCTATCGGAGGAAACTGCATATCCTTCGGCTTCTTCCATGCCAACAAGGTTATGATCAAAATCAACCATGCGTAATGAAAGGTCTTACCTTCCTCCCGACCTTCCCGACAATATTCTAGGGATTCTCTACATAGATATCCAACCCAGTTGTATTGAACCTCGTTGTTACACTGCACAACTAAGGAAACAACTGATGTGGGGACTTCATTGGCTTGAAACTTTCACAGAATATTCCCAGCGAAAATATGTATGGCAAAACATACCCCTTGTTTACTAAAGAAATTTATGTCATAGCCTCACATTTTCTTAACCAAGCCAAACTTATCCTTCATACTCTCTGTTATCGCTCTATCCTGGTCCTTACCCACGAACTCTTCGGTGGGATCCTTTCCTTGGTATGGCAACCTAGTAATCCATGATATTAGCATCTCATCAATAGGGATCCTCTTTCTTAACCAGAGGCATACGTCGTGCACTATCATGAGCAATTGTCTTACGGAGGATGTGTTAGGTGTACTTCTACCAAAGTGTAGCACGTTCAATATGTTCAGTAAGCTCGACCGCTCACAACCCTTGCGTCATTGATGTGGTTCCAATCTTGTTACTCCACTCTCTAGGTAATGTACTTGTTTCAAGTATATTTTTAGTGAGTACTATGGGTATTTGTTGTTGGGTGTGTGTTATATTATTTCCATGACTACCCCATGAATGGGGGGGACGATAGGATTCCCTGTACGTTGCATGTGGGTGCAGCAAGGGGGGTCAGATTCCCACCCTGTCAAGGGGTAAGCAGGGGGGCAGTAGCCCCCCTCCACGTGGTTTGGGGCAGCACCCCAGGAAAAAAAAATTGGACCCTATATTAGGTGGGCGGACCTACCTATGGTTTTGTGCATGGGTTCCGCACATGGTTTTAGGCATGTTGGTTTTCTCTTCGTGGTATTTTGTAGATCCGGTCAAGGGAACTATGGTTATTTTATAATCCAGGGTTAATGGATTGGGGTTTATGGATGCTTCGGCATTTATATATATGTATTGTAACATTAAAAGGAATATAATGAAAAATCAATCTGTTAGTCCTGATTTTGAGATCTAGGGGAAAATCTTTGTGTATATTTGTTTTTATGTTTTATGCTCTCACCATTCTTTATTTTCTACTTTTTAGAATTCGTATGCAGGTAATTGATGTACGGGGTTAAAACCTACATTTGGCATTAGAGTTGCTTTGGCTTAAAGGGGATGCCTTTGCTGATGAGGGATTTTGCTCGGGCCTGTGGTAAAACAGGAGATCTGTGGGATCAATTCTTGTGGTGAAAGAAGATGGCGAGGAGTGGAAAGATAAAGATCGAGAAATTTAATGGTCAGAGTTTTGAGTTGTGGAAATTCAAGATGGAGGATCGGTTGGTGGATAAAGATCAGTGGATTGCGGTAGATATGGGTGCTAAACCAACAATAATGTCAGCTGAAGGCTGGGTGAAGCTGGATCAGAAGGCAAAGAGTACAATACGATTGTGTGTCTCAGATTCAATATTTTTGAATTATCAGGGGAAGCTTCGATGAAGGCTTTGTGGGACAAGTTAGGGATTTTGTACCAATCTAATTCTCTGATGAATAAACTGTTCCTATGGAAAAAATTTTATAACTTGAGGATGAAAGATGGAGACTCGGTGATAGAGCATCTGAACGCTTTTAATACTGTGGTAAGCCAATTATTATTTGTTGATATTAAAATTTCAGATGATGATAAGTGCATCAATTTGTTGTGTTCTCTACCAAATTCATGGGATAGTCTAGTTGTTGCAATAGGTAACAATGCAATTGCCTTGTATTTTGATGAAATAGTCTCATCCTTGCTATTGGAGGAGATGAGACGGAAAATAATGGAGGGCTAGAATGGTGATGCCTTATCTATACGAGGATTGTCCCAGAAAAGAAACAAGAATAAGTGTTCCAGTGGGAGACCTAAATCTAGAGGGATATCTAAATCTCCAGGAAAACATGTAAAGGTGTGCTAGAAATGTGGAAAGGAAGGGCACTTCAAAAGGGACTGTAAATATAAAGCTCCTAAAAAGGGGAAGGGATATAATGATGCTCCTTCTGCAAAGGGGAAAACCACCTCAAATGAAGGTGTGGATGTGTACTTGGCTTCTTCTTCAAGTACACATTTAGATCATGAGGAATGGTTGATTGACTCAGGTGCATCCTTTCACTTCGCTCCACAAAGGGAGTGGTTTTGTGAGTATGAGAAATATGATGGCGGTGATGTCTTCTTAGGGGATCAAAGGAAGGCTAGAATGATTCATCGTGTAAAAGTCAAGTTGAAGTTGCAAGGTGGAAGGATTAGAACACTTATGGGTGTTCTGCATATTTCTGCATTGGCCAGAAATATGATTTTTGTAAGCAATATGGATGATGCAGGTGTAAAACTAGTGTTTGAGAAAGATACATGCAAAATGATTCAGGGAGCACTAGTATTGATGCGGGGAGTTCATATTGGAACTCTATACAAGCCTCAGGGTAGAATTGTTATTGATGGGTGCAACATTTCTATGGTTCCTAAAAGTGGAGTAGAAAATCTAGTGGTTGCTAGAGAAAAGACCATGCTATGCCATTAAAGGCTTGGACATATTGGAAAGAAGGGCCTTTGAATACTTCATGGTAATGGTATGGTAGAAGGTGTGTCTAATTTCTCTTTGGATTTTGATTTATCTGAAATTGTGTTTATGGGAAGCAGAATTGGGTGAGTTTCCCCTTTAGTGCTAAGAGGGAGAAACAACTATTAGAGCTTGTGCACAATGATGTGTTTGAACTTGTGTCAGTTCCATCACTGGGTAATTCTGTGTACTATGTTTCATTTATAGATGACTTCTCAAGGAATACATGGATATATTTCCTCATAAATAAATCTGATGTCTTCGACAAGTTTAAAGAATTTAAGGCTCTAGTGGAAAACTAGACAAATAATAAGATAAACATGTTGAAGACAGATAATGGTGGAGAGTTTTGCAAGAAGTAATTTGAAGAGTTCAGTAAGAAGTGTGGTATATCACGGAAGAATACTACTCCATACACACTCAGCAAAATGGAGTTGCAGAAAGAATGAATATGATGTTGATGGAAAAGGCAAGAAGCATGCTCAGTGGTGTCGGGTTAGGACATGAATTCTAGGCAGAGGTGGTAGAGACTGCATGTTACCTGGTCAACAGATCACCTTCATTAGTGTTGGAGGATAAGACTCCACAAGAGGTATGGACTAGTAAGAAACCTTCTCTTTAATATCTGAGGCTATTCGTATGTGATGAATATGTACATGTTCCAAAGGATAAAAGAACAAAGTTGGATAGTAAATATGAAAGGTGCATCTTTATTGGGTATAAAGATAGTTTAAAAGGTTATAGGCTTTGGAACTCAGAAACAAGGAAGGTTGTGTACAGTCGAGATGTGGTGTTTAGAGAGGTGAAAGATGTTATTAAACACTAAGTCCTACCAAAGGAACCTGAGAAGATAGAGTTTAAGCTAAAGGAGCAAGAATCAGACTCTATAGCAGAAGGGGAATCATAGGATGAAGAGCCACAAACTCTAGCTGTGAGAAGATCAGTTCGAGAAAGAAGGCATCCAGAAAGGTATAGTCCATCTAATTTCTATTCAAATTTTTCTTTATCTATTACTGATGATGATCCCAAACTTGTGAAGGAAACAGTGGATTCAGAGGATGGAAAACTCTGGAAAGAGGTCATGGTTGATGAAATGGCATCTTTTCACAAAAATGAGGCTTGGGATCTAGTGGAGTTTCCGGCTGGAAGGAAACCCATTTGCAGGAAATGGGTGTTTAAGAAGAAGATGAATGCAGAAGGTAAGGTGGAGAAATACAAATATCGGTTTGTAGCAAAAGGTTATTCCCAGGTGTCGGGAATTGATTTTGGTGATATTATTTCTCATGTTGCTAAGGTAACTTATATTATATTACTTTTATCTATTGCTTCTACTTTTGATTTAGAGGTAGAACAGATGGATGTGAAGACATCATTTTTTCACGAGGATCTAGAAGATGATATCTACATGAAGCAACCTAAAGGCTTTGTGGTGAAGGGTAAGAAAGAACTATTATGCAAGTTAAAAAAGTCTTTGTATGGGTTAAAACAATCACCAAGGATGTGGTATCATAAAATTGAATGGGGACTTGGCTTCACCAGAAGCAAAGCAGATCAATGTTAGTATTTTAAATTAATTGGTGACCGTGTTATTTTTCTGGTCTTGTATGTGGATGATATGTTCCTGGATGGAAATGACAGAGAAATTATCCAGGATTTGCAGACCCAATTGTCCTCCAAATTCAAAAGGAAAGATCTCGGTGCTGTAAACTATATTTTTGGCATGGAAATTAAACAAGATCGGGCAAAGAGGAAGCTTTGGTTAAACCAGAGGAAGTATGTCGAGACAATACTACAGAGGTTTAATATGTGTGATAGTAAATCGGTGAAGGTTCATATTCTTGTAGGTGTAAAGTTATCTGTTGAAGAGTGTCCCAAGAAACAAGAATAGGAAGAGGACATGTCCCGTGTTCCATATGCAAGTGCAGTTGGTAACCTAATGTATGCAATGGTCTGTAATAGACCAGAAATTGCACATGTAGTGAGAGTATTGAGCATTGGACATTAGTGAAGCGGGTTTTCAGGTATTTGTGTGGCACTAGTGATTATGGTTTGTGCTACCAAGGAAGACTAGGACTGGATAGAGTTTTGGAGATCTATGGCTTTGTTGATGAAGACTGGGTTGGAGATATGAATCAAAGAAGATCTACCAGGGGGTATGTGTTTAACCTATTTGTGGGTGAAGTCAGGTGGATGAGTAAGAGGTAATCTGTAGTGGCACTTTCAGCTAGAGAGGAAGAATACATGGCAGCCACTCATGCTAGCAGTTTGGTTGCAGAGATTGTGTTCAAGTATGGGGTTATTACAGCGAGCTATAAGGATAGGTTGTGACAAGAAAAGTGAAATTTTCTTGGAAAATAACCCTACTTATCATTCAAAGACAAAGCACATTGATGTTTAGTATCACTTTGTGAGGGATATGGTTGAGGACAAAGAGGTGTTTTTGGTAAAGGTGGACATTTTGAAAAATACTGCAGATGCATTGACAAAGTCTGTGAGCAATGAGAAGTTCTCTTGGTGTAGAGTAACAATGGGCGTTGTAGGACTGGACCAATGACTAAGCTCTCTTGTGGCCCCCTGTGGAAAGAAAACAACAAGTGGGAGAATGTTGGGTGTGTGTTATATTCTTTCCATGACTACCCCATGAGTGGGGGGGTCACGGGGGGTGGGGCAGTAGCACTCATTGTACGTTGTATCGGGTGTAGCAGGGGGGGTAGTTGCGCCGCTACACACGATCTGGGGCAGCGCCCCGTTTTTTTTTTGGACCCTGTATTATGTGGGAAGACCTACTTATGGTTTTGTGCATGGGTTTCGCATATGGTTTTGGGCATTATGGTTTTCTATCCATGGTATTTTGTAGATCCAATCAAGGGAACTACGATTATGTTCTAATCCAGGGTTAATGGATTGGGCTTTATGGATGCTTCGGCATGTATATATATGTATTGTAACATTGAAAGGAATATAATGAAAAATCAATCTGGTAGTCCAAGTTTTGGGATATAGGGGAAAATATGTGTATATTTGTTTTATGTTTTATGCTCTTACCATTGTTTATTTTCTATTTTTTTAGAATTCGTATGCAGGTAATTTTTGTACAAGGTTAAAACATACATTTATTATGGTCGTTGAAGTCATTATGCTCGAACTTCAACTGTGGTATTGTTCCACGCAATTCTCCTTCACATGGCATTTTCTCTAGTAGCAATGGTGTAAATGTGCCCTACTTCGCATCCTTGGAGTCTTTGACTGGTTTGCCGTTGGGTTTCCTAGGTGGTAAATATGGCAGAAGCGGGGATGGAATTGTTGTGCTCTCTGTCTCCATCTAGGGTTGTTCTTCTTCTTCTTTTCTATCTCTTACATGTTGGGCTTCTGGTTGTGTTCAATAGGCTTCTTATCTTCCTTCTTCTTTGTTTTTTACTCCAGAGTCGGTTTCTTCCTTGACAATCTTCACTGTGAGAGAGGCGATGTTTCAGGTGTACCGGATGGTGTTGTAGCTTCCATAACTCCCTCTATACCTGTCTCTTCGAATATGTGGATGAGCTCTTCAACATTCATGCAGTAGCGCAACTTCTGCAATTTCTCAATAATTAGCGATTTTTGAGCTCTTAGACAACAAAGTGCCAAAATCTTGGTGAGACATAGCTTTTTATAGCACTCCTAATCATCTAACCCCATAATTGTCCCAGATATTGCTCGTATTTTGTTTATTAACTGCATATCTATCCCTAGGTCCTTGCCAACTTGTCTCCATAAATGCAATTTTTCCCCCTCCAGTGGCCAGTTTCTTTTTAAATGTCATATTCCCGGTGAACTTTGATGAACCTTTCATTGTAGCGAACAATCCTTCTTGTGTCATGGTTCTTACGAACTGTGACATAATTCTAGCTGTCGTGAAGTAGCCTTCCTATGTCGAAGCACTTTTTTGCAGCGTATTTTATAGTCTAGTGCTCACTTTCAACTGCAGGAGGCACTAAGACTTTCCTCCTTGCTTTTTAGAGTGACGTTACCATGGTAGGGTTGTCCCTATACAGTTTCAACCTGCTTCCATTCACCCTCCCTAGTATCAATTTTCCATTCAACTTCGCCAATTGAACTTCACCTCCATTCGTGATATACTTAATGATATAGGGGCCCAACCAATGGATATTAAACTTCCCTGAAAACTTCGGGAATTTACTATCATACAGAAGGACAAGCTCTCCTTCCTGGAATGTCTTCTGCTTGATATGTCGGTCGTGCCAATCTTTTTCTCTTGCTTTCTGCACCTGCTGATGAAATCCTGCTACAAATATGTCTTCCTCTAATGCAAGCAACTACGCAAGCCATGTTTGTAAAGGTTGCACTGCTTAGGCTTAGCATAATATATTCCATGGGCATCATAGCTTCTTGCCCATAAACCAACTTGAAAGGTGTCTGCCTATCAGCTTCTTACATGCGGTTCTATAAGCCCATAACATTGTCGGGATTCTCAGATCCTGGTCATCTGTGTTCACATTGCACACTTTGGTTAGTGCATTTTCCAAAATCTTGTTAAAAGCTTCAACTATGTCATTTTCCTAAGGGTGATATGGGTTGCTCTTCTAATGATATACCTTGAATTCTTCAGTCAATGCCTCAATAGTCTTATTCAAGAAATGTGATCCTTGATCACTCATCAAGACCTTTGGACATCCAAATCTGGAAAAAATACACTAAAAAATGAACTTCAAAGCAGTTTATGCATTCCAAACCCTTATTGTTTGAGCCTCAACCCATATTTTCAAGTAATCAGTTGTTGTGATTATATACCTCGCACCATTCTTCTTCCTAGGTGGGTTGATAGGTCCAACGAAATCAATGGCCCATTTTTCGAAGGCCTGCAATGTCACCTGTGGCACTAATGACATTTCATCTCTTCGTGATGGCTTCCCAATTCTCTAACATACATCACATGCTTGACAATACTCCTTTGCATCCTTGTGTAGTGTGGGCCACCATAATCTTTCTCTTAAAACCTTCTATGCAGTAGCCTTCCCTGCATAATGTCCACCAACTACGCCTCCATGAGCTTCTACCAAAATAATATGTCTTTCATGTTCGGGGACATACCTGTGTATTATTTCATATGGTCCCATCTTATACAAATGTCATTCTATCAACGAAAAATCAGCTGCTTTTATCACCAACTTCTTCTTCTTCTGCATAGTGTATTCTACAAGGGAAATTCCTATAGTCATAAATTGAATAATGTCTGCAAAGTGATCATTTGCAATCTTGATTACAAACAAATATGCTTTGGGAATATTATCTTAAATGTTTGTTGGTTCTTCCCTTGTTTCCAGCCTTGATAGATTATCGGACACGACATTCAACCTTCCTACTTTGACAACAACTTCGAAATCGCACTCCTGAAATAAAAACCTCCATCTACAAATTTTCCCTCCTAGGACATGCTTATTCACCAGATATTTCAATGCAGAATGATCTGTGAACATCTTAAAATGTGATCGCAACAAATAATGTTTGAATTTTTGCAACGCATATACCATAGACAAGCCTTCTCTTTCCGTGGTAGTGTAGCTCTTCTCTACTTTAGACAACTTTCTGCTTGCAAAAGCTATAGGGTGATCGATTTCTCCTGCACTAGATTGTGCCAATACTACTCCCAAAACTATGCAAGATGCATCTACATGAGCATGAAATTCCTTATTCCAGTCTGGGAAAACCAAGATAAGCGCAGTTACCATATTTTCTTTCAATATATCGAGAATTTTATAGAATTCTTCATTCCAACTAAAAGTCACATCTTTCTTCAACAATTTCTCCCACAATGTAAACCTTGAAACGAGAACTGATACAATTCCCCGTCTTATAGAGGTAGCAAAAAGGTGACCCGATTTTGAAAAGGGGCGATGCAGAATACACATTTTTTTTTTAAGCATAGTTTTTGGCACTTTAAATTTTTTTATGTACATTACTTTTTACAATGTTAGTGCTTTTCATGCTAATTTAAAAAACTGGTGATTTTGCATCAAACCTTTTTCTAAAAGACCTATTTTTTGACTTTAAATTTTCTAATGTATGAAATGTAAATAATTATTTTCTAAATTTAACAATCTTTGAAGTGGTCTTCTTCTTCATTTTTTTTTTAGTGAGTTTTTTTGTTGTTTTTGCATATTTAAAAAAGAAGGTCGATATTTTAAAGTTTTGATATTCTACATGTTTATACATCGTTAATTAATTTTTCAATGCATATCAAATAATTGTCTCTAAAAAACAATAATTTTTAAAAACTCGCATAAAAATAACCATTTTCAACATAAATATAACTAGAGAATTACTCATTTTGATAATTTTTTGCTAGAATTGACATGTCAAAATCAGAATTTTTATAAGAAAAATTTAACAAAAAATGGTTAAATAATAGTTTTTTTTTTATGAATTTCATGTCAAAAAAATAATAATAATCATTGTTTTTTGCAAAAAATAATGATTAACATAAAAATTAATGCAAAAATCACATAATACAAATATTGAACACATATCAACATTAATTGAATGCTTATTCTTCTCATAAAATGTCAAAGTCAAAACATTACAAGTATAACTAATTAATAGTTACACAAAATGAGCTCGATTTCCAAACATAACTTAAATTTAATCAACAATATCACGTAATCCAAACTCTTCATCCTTTAGAGTTTCATCATTGTCTTCTTCCACAATATTTTCTACTTCATTTTGCTCATTTTCCTCTTCTAATGGATCTTTGATGTCTATGAATCTCCTAATGTATGCCTTTCCAATCATTCCATGTAATAGTGGTTGAGGTTCCTTTGCCTTTTTTGCCACACGTGATTCACTAAATCCTCTTTCTTCAACCTAATTTCTTCCATTTCATCTGGAAGAAATTGAAGAGCATTAATTCTTTGCTGAATAAAATTGCATTGTGCTAGATCATTTTCAATGGTAATGCAATTTTTTCCTTTTTGAAGGCAACATGCTAGCGTTGTACCTAATTATCAAGCACAAAAGAAATAATGAAGTAAATTAATATAATGATTTATAAATTAAGAAAGAAGATATTGAAATTCAACTCCATATAATAAAAATTACCTGAGCCAGAAAATAAATCCAGAACCCAATCTCCTTCATTTGAACATATGTCTATAAAATAGTTAATCAGTAAATGTGGTTTTTGATAAATGTTAATTATCTCTCATTTTGCTTCTTTGTCTTGATATGTTAGTTTTTTCACAACAACATCATAAGCCAGTACTTGGCTATGACTCTTTCCATCTACCCAATTAAAAATCATAGACATATAGCTATCATCTTTTTTCTAGCTATCAATATGGATGAACTCACAATAATTTATAATGGATTGATCTTCACAGTTAAGAAGATTTGACTTTTGCCTGTAACATGAAATAGTAAAAATTCAATTAACTTGTACATAAATGAATTTTTTAACATTGATCAAATATACATTTTGAATTTCTTACCATGTAAGCTGCATCCTTGAGTTTGTTTTCCCCTTACAGCTTGACAATAACATTGCCAATTATGTGTCTGAATGAAATGTCACAAATCTCGATAACGGTGATGATGTGACTTCTAGAAATCATGCAACAACTTTACTAAGAGCTTGATAAGTATAAGGGTCACTATCATAGTCAATGTTTGGGATATTGAAACCATGGGGAATATCTGCAATAACTAGGGCATAATCCCTTTGAGGTACGAGTTTAGCAATGTCTTCACAGTTGCCTTGTATTACTTGATATTGAATAGTGTCAAGCCCATTCCAAATGAAATGAGTAAGAGTTGGATCAAGTTCAACACTCCTAAGACATTTCTTCTTCAGTCTTTCGATCTTAATTTTTTCAATAAAGGTTTTGAAACTATCTAGTGCTCCATTTGCATCCTTCATCATATTTAATAAAATAAAAATATCTATGTATAAGTTATAAAACAAAAATAGTATACAGATGAATAAAAATGAATGTATAAATCAACATACCTTTTTAAATGCAAGATAAAAAAAAAATTAGTGTTGAGGTAGAACTTGAATCTACATAGTTGCGTACAACATCATCCCAACTATATTCATTCAACAATTTAACCATTTGTTCTTGTATTTTCATGTAAACTTTGTGACTGCATAGATAAAGTAAAAAAATTTAATATAATGATATTTATAACAAATACTACCAAGAACAATATGTTATATTTAAAAGAAAATTAAAATCTAGAAATAAGTAAAAATAATTCAACGAACTTTTTTTTTTTGACAAATTCGGTTGTTGATTATATTCAAAAAAAGATAGGGAGACTAAGCTCCAAAGTTACATGAGTAGAGCTCACAAGCTGAGCTTGCAACTGGATTACATTACAACATTCTGCTAAATTACTGTCATTTCTGACTTGGAGGGAACTAGCACAGGAGTAGATTCAGACAAACTGGAAAAGGAGTAGACAGACTATACAAAACATCCTAATCTATACTAATGTGGCTGATCTAACGAGCAGTAGATTCCTCTGGATTGTTATCAGCTTCAGCGATCTTGATGCCAGAGGAACTGGTGCTTGGAGCATTGAGCTTCTCCATCATGTATTTTAGAATGTCCATAGATTCTTGAATATGAGTGCAAGTATTAGATAAGGCATTAAATTGCTCCTGCAAGGAGGAAACACGATGAAGCAAAAGGTTTAAATCAACTTCGTATTTAGTAGTGATTAACCAAGTGGTGGAATCGATTTTTTCATCCAAGACACGCTGATGCACTCTGATTTGCTCAAGTTCTTCCTGCAAGTCACGACAGTGTAGGCAGTCTTCATTACGGGCCATCTGGAAGTCCTTAGCTCTGTCCTGAAGATACGCTGGAATACTGCACCAAGATGATGTTACAACCGTGACAAAAGAGTCAAGACAGAAGATCTGAAGAACAAAGTACAGGGAGGAGAAAAAGCTCAGAGAAGAGTGAAAAGGGCGATGAAAAATTCCAGTGTAAGGAGAACCTATTGGTGGAGCAGGTAAATGGGTGGAATGATTACAAAATGACAGAGAATGGTACTGGGACGAGACTGTCCTCAGCAGCATTGGCTCGAAGGGGAGCGCTGTAATAGAAGGAGGGTTAAAAAATGGTGGGGGAGAGAACGGAGGCCAACGAATCTTAGGGAGAGTAGCAGCAACAGGATGAGCAAGGGTGGAGCTACAGAGAGTAGAAAAAAAAACTCGAGGAGAAAAGAAATGAGTGATGGGGGAATGAAGGGAACTGGCACTAAGAGCAAACGCTGAGGTACAGCTGAGATCAAAGATGATCGCAAAAGCACTGGAAAGAAGGAGAATTCACCCGGGTATTTGTAGCGTGCGAGCTACAAGAAGTGAAGGACAGATTGACGCGGTGAGAGCTGGAGTGATCATGGATTTCACATGGGAAACCAGAATTCAAAGAAGCTGTGAAGTCTGCAGGATGAGATGGTAAGATTTTCGACGACGTAGAAGTGACTACATCGAGATTTCCTTGGATTTGGTTAGGGTACGCCCTGAAAAATCTGTAGGTCTCAAGATAAGGAAGATTATCACAAATCATGAGGAGGATCATGGGAGGAACTGAAAAATATCCTCATTGTTACAAAGGATATTTCCTTTTGGTCGGATACATGCTTGACCGGCGAGTTTGTCTGCTTCTCGATTTATGGTGCGAAGAATATGGAAAATTTTAAAATCCCGAGTTTGATTGATCATAGCTTGACATCTATTGATGGTTTGTTGTAT
The DNA here is from genome assembly GCA_000404065.3 of Pinus taeda. Lineage (NCBI taxonomy): Eukaryota > Viridiplantae > Streptophyta > Pinopsida > Pinales > Pinaceae > Pinus > Pinus taeda. The sequence goes on along the minus strand of APFE030468475.1, from coordinate 30,092 downwards.
GAATATGTTGGAGGCTTTTCGCTTGCTGATCATTAAACTAATTATGATAGCAGAATCGTCAAAGATCAAAGCTTTCCTTGTTCCATGGATTTGAAGTTGGAGTATGCCTTGATAGAGTGCTAGAGCCTCTACTCTGTTATTTGAAAGGTTCCCTAATCCCCACTCAAAGGTGACTAAGGATTCTCCATTGGGTTTGTAGATAACTCCCTCTGTCCCCACCACTCCCGGATTTGACTTGGAGGCACCGTCAAAGAAAAGGGAATGGGAGCTGCTATTGCGAAGACATTTATTGAATTCATCCTGCTTAAATCTTATTTTCTAGTTGTGGCTGAGAGTGTTATTCAAGTTGTTGTAGATGCTTGTTGTTGGAAGGATGTTAAACTTGTCTATCAAACTCCTGATGAAGTCTCTTTCTTCAACACAAAGATTTGTCATGTCAATTTTCTTGTGCTCTTGGTTGCAATAGTTTCTATCGCAAGGCTTTTAGCCTTACTGCAAAGCTATCCGGTTAAGGTCTCTTGATCTTTAAAGACCTTGTTGTTCCTAGCAATCCAAATTTTCCATAAGAGAGCATAAGGTAGGGCATCCCATACCCTCTTGGCAAAATTGTTTTTCTTGGACTACTAGGGGTAGTTTTTCTTCCAGTTGTTTAGGACTTCCCCAATGGATAGTTGTGAATTCCAGGTGAGAGGGACATTTGGGGAAATGCTATTCCAGCAAGAGATTGCAAAGGGGCATGAAATGAAAAGGTGTTGGATTGATTCTTCTGCCTCTTGACAATTTGGGCATCGGGAAGGTCTAGCAATACCTTTTTTTTGCAAATTTTCTGCGGTGAGGGTTTTCCCTTTTAAGAGGGTCCACATAAAGAATTTCACTTTAGGGATGGCTTCAGATTTTCATATTGTTTTCCAATACATCCATGGTGGAGCCGGGTAGTCCCTATTACATAGATAACTATAACCTGCTTGTATTGAGTAACTAGAGCCAGTGGGATCCCATCGAAATCCATCATTGCCATTTTTAATTATAGGAGCAATGTTGTGAAGATGAATCTGAAAGTTATTGAGGTTCTCTTTGAGGTGTTCAGGGATGGGAGGAAGGCTCCATCTCTTCCAAGCCTGAGTATTTATATCCCATTGAGAAATTTGGTCTAAACTGTATATTCCTTTACTTTGAAGAAAGAGAAGAATTGGATCCATACCTGGATGGATGCTAATTGGCTAATTCCCCATAATCTTATCAGTTCCAATGATGATTTTGCTGCCACCTTTGGGAAACTTAGAGACATTTTGAGCCATAAAGGATATGGCTTTTTTGCAAAGTTTCCAAATCCTTGTGTTGCTTTTGATGGGTATTTCACTTGTAAGCAGTTGCTGAGATATTTGGCCTCCAAAACCTTTTTCCACCATGCTAGCTGATCCTCGGTAAGTCTCCAAACTATTTTGCCACCAAAGGCTGAGTTTGTGAGCATTGGAGATCTAATTCCAAGACCTCCTTTTTCTTGGCTTTGAATGACTTGTTTCGAACTTATCAAGTTAAATTTGTTCCTTTCGTTTTTCCCTCCCTGGCAAACGAAAAATTTGAGAATACTAACCATTTTGTGGTGAAATGATATAGAGGAAGAGAAGAAAGGCCTGATTTAAGGAGTACCAATCGGCCAACTGGGTTGAGCCAAGTGGATCCCCACTTTTGAACTTTTCTTTTCATTTTATCTAAAGTTGTTTCCCAAACTTCAGCTCTTGCATTTCCTATACTCACTGGCATTCCCAAATAGCTGAAGTGGTCCCAATTTAACTTGCAAGGCACCCAAAAGATATTGGCTATGTTTTGGAGCGTTTGTTGTGGGGCGTTCCATCCATATATACAACTTTTGAAATGATTTATCATTCCCCCAGAATATCTCATGAATTTATCTAATAAAGATTTGAATCTTTGAGCTATGATTGCGGACGCCCCTCCTATCAGCTGGGTATCATCAGCAAATTGGGAGTGGTTGATGTTTTTAACTCCATCTTCAAATTTGATGCTAGTGATGAGACCTGCCTGCTGCCTATGATCAAGGGCACAACTGAAGGACTCAGCCATTACGATAAATAGGTAGGGGGAAAGAGGACAACCTTGCCTCAATCCTCTTGAGGATTGAAAGGCAGGGCCAGGTCTGCCATTGATAAGGGGGGCTATCCAAGGACCAGAGATACAAGCTCTTATGAGGTCAAGAAAAGAAGAAGCGAAGCCCATTTTTTGAAGAACAACAAATAGAAAGGAGTGCTTGACCCTGTCAAAAGCATTTGCCAAGTCCAATTTTAGGATGAAACCCTTTTTGTTCCTAGTGTGGCTTGAGTGAATGGCTTCCTGAACTAAGAGAATGGAATTTGAAATTTGCCTATTTGCCATAAAGCCACCTTGATTTTCAGAGATTAGCATTGGCAACAAAGGTTTGAGTTGGGAAGCAAGGGATTTTGTGAAGATTTTATAGGAAGAATTGCATAAGGATATGGGGTGGAAATGGGAAAAATTAGAGGGTCGGTTCTCTTTTGGGATGAAGGCTAGGTGGGTTGAATTTGTGTAACCTCCCAATTTATTTTTTCTCTGAATCCATTTAAAATATTTGATGAGATCCTTTTTGATAGTTTCCCGGTGCTCCCTATAGAAACAAATTGGAAAGCCATCCGACCCTGGTGCTTTGTCAGGCTGGAGGCCCCAAATAGCTCCCTTGATTTCTTCTTCCTTTATTTCTTCGGTCAGCCTTTCATTTGTTTCTGCTGCAATCTTATTTGGCAAATGTTGTAGGATATCAGCATAGTTTTCTTCCTCCCCTGATTTGGTTAGGAGCTCTTTGAAGTGTTCTGAGGCAGCATTTTTGATAGCAGCTTGATCATTATGTTGAGTGCATGCATTATCTGTGATACTATTATATTATTTCTGATTTGTCGAATTGTGGCTTGCTTATGAAAAAATGTTGTGTTCCTGTCTCCGCTCTTCAACCAAATTTGCCTTGATTTTATTCACCATTTTTCTTCCTCTTCTCTTCTGATACTATATAACTGACTATAAAGATTTTCTTCCTGGTTTCTTTCAGCCTGATAGTATTCTTGTTTTCCATTGTATGGTGGAATTCTTTGATTTTAACTTTCACTTCTCTTTTCTTTACTTCCGGCTCTTTATAATGAGTTTTTGCCCAATCCTTGAGCGCATTCTTTACATTCCCGAGTTTTCTTTCCCAAATAAAACTTGGAGAGCCTTCAACGTGCTGACGCCAAGTTTTCTAGATCAACTCTTTGGCTGCTGCAATGTCATTCCATAAAGGGTTGTATTTGAAAGGGAGAGGGCCCAGGGGGTAGTGAGATTCAAAGGTTAAAGCAATGGGGTAATGGTCTGAAGCTGCAAAAGGGAGGATGGAAGCGTTGACAGCTGTAAAGGTGGAAATAAGGGACACATTTATCAAGATTCGATCAAGCCTTTCCATAATATTGCTTCTCCCCAACCTGCGATTACTCCAAGTGAATTTACGATTCTTTGGAATTATATCGACAAGGTCATCATGTTGCATTACATTCTCCAACTAGTTTCTAAAAGGATCTGGGGTGAAGCTGCCTCCACGTTTTTCATTAGCATGCAAGATGAGATTTAAGTCTCCACCTAAAATGTTGTTGTTGTTATCTTCTTCCGCTATGTTATTGCTGAGGGAATCCCAGCAAACTTCCTTATCTCTATAATGATTCGGAGCATAAACATTGTAGATTACAAGCTGTTGACTGCTCGTAATGTTCTGCAAGACAATCTTGATCTAGTGCTGTTCTACTATTTCTGTTGTATTTTCCATTCATCTTGAAGCCAGAGCGTAACAATTCCTCGTGAGGCTCCTCTGGAATCACAAATACATCCTTTGTAACACTTATGTTGTTCAATAATCTTGTTCATTTCTAGTTGTCCCTACTTTGTTTCTTGAAGTAAAACAATGTCTGGTCTCTCTTGTTTAATAAGATCTTTTAAGGCATTTGATTTGGAGGGGTGCCCTAATCCCCTACTGTTCCATAAGAGAATTTTCATCATTTCAGGTGAGAGATGCGAGGAGTTGCTCTCCCTCCTCGGTCCTTGTTTGTTATGTCCTTGTCTATTTGTCCTTGGATATAGGATTCTATGGGGTTCTGGAGTCCTAATGCTATGTCTTTTTGTGCATTTTCATCTCTGTGTTGTTTGGTAGACTTTCTTCCAGGCTTCTTTTGGTTGTCTAGAGTGGAACCATGCTCCTTAGAATTGTTTCTGGTGATTCTGAGAGGGGGGGGGATCAGACGGGAGGGAAGAGGAGATGATCTGGGGGAGGAGAGAAAGGGGAGGGTCGGAGTGTATCATGGGAGCAGGGGATTCCTCAGGAAGAGAGAGGATGTGAAAGATATTGGAGGAAGGAGAGGAAGAAAGGGGATTCGGCTGGCGATCAGATAACAAAAAAAAAAAAAAAGGTGGAGGATTGGGAGGAGGTCGAGAGGATGGGCCAACTTCATGAGATGGTTTAGGATTAAGGGCTGCCCTTTTTTTTTTAACAGTTTCCCATTGCTCTTCTTGTGGAGTGTTTTCTACATTAAGAAGTTTAGACAAATGATTAGCAAAGTGGCCATATTCGTGACATACCTTGCACTTGAAGGGGATCTGCTCATAGTCAAGTTGTTGAATGTGAGTCCAATCGTCAACCTTGAGCTTGATGGCTTCTGGCAGGCCTTTACCCAAATCAACTTCTACACAGATGCGAGCACAAGCCTGCATGTTGTCTTGAGGTTCACTCTGATCGATATATTTCCCTACAGGATTCCCAATAGCACGCACTGATTCATCTCCCCACCAGTGCAAGGGGAGGTGAGGAAGTCAGACCCAAACAGGAACTGCATTAGGAATGTCAAGCTCTGGGTCAAAGTCTGGGTTCCATTTATTTAGATATAATCCTCTGGAGTCCATGAAGTAAGGCCCGTTACGGAAGATTAAATCCTTGTCTTCCTTTGTCTCAAAATGAAATGTAAAGTATCCTTTCCACAAAATCTGATAGAGATTTTCCCTTGAGTTTTGTCTCACCAATTCCTTTCCACCCACCTCTGAACTATTTTAGGAGAGGGCCAGAGTCCTATAAATTGTCCAATAAGTCATTTTTCTACCAAGGCAAGGACAACCATTCTGGGCAAGGTTGGAGGAAGAGATACTTCCTGCAACCAATCAAGTTTTTTTCACAAAATTCGAAACTGTGGGCTGAGTTCGTTGAGGAGGCAAATATTTAATCAGGGTGGAGAATGCATGTTGGAGAACTGCCTCCTCCAGTGGAGCCTCCGGAGGGGCCATGTCGAGAGGCCAAAGATCGATTCAAAACGTAGGTAGCAAGTGGCAACGGGAGCAGAGGCGCGCGTGTAGATTCCAGTTATATCGCTCTGAAGCACAAAAATACTTCTATAATTCAACAAACCTAATTTCGAAATTCCTTAGACATTTTCTCTAATGATAATTCCCCTTACCTCACATGAGATAATATTGCTTTGACAAGTTTTTCATTCTTCACTCCTTGCAATTCTCTCCAAGGTGTGATAGTCATATCTTTTGGAAGCTGCTTCATTTCAGGACCTGATTTACCATTGCTACATATCAATGGTTTAGACCTTTTGGCCTTCTGGTTTTTAATGCAATGTTCTCCCACATGCTAAAAATATCATTAATCAATTCCCATATCTCTCCAGTTCTAAATGCCAACTAGAAAATTTTATCAATACCTCTAAATAAATCAATATTTACTCTACCGCCTTTTGAATTGATTTTCTCCTCAATTTGATAGCCTATTTCCATACAACATTCCTTTCAGAAATCTACAGTAACATTTATCTTATCCCCACCATATTTTTCTTCAAATCCACTATGAATAAATCTAATCCTTTGGATGAAAGTCATAGACATCCTATATTCATTATCTGAATTATGATCCCATGCCACTAACTTTGCTTCTGTATCTGATAAACCAACATAAATGATACATTTCATTGTTTCAAAATGTGGGTTATTGAGATATTCCTCCATCAATTGTCTTTGAGCTTCTACAGAATGCCCCCCCCCCAAGCACATAATAATTGTATTAGAAACATTTTGACTTATCAAATGCTTCTTTGTTGGGAACTTGAATTGGATCAGCAAGAAGCATATAATTAACCACATGAGCATATGGATTGTTCCTCATCAATGTCTTCAAGTTGTAAATATGCAAGTGGTGTGGTTTTCTGATTTGATATTTACAATGTTCTTCACTTGCCTTATATATTTGTCTCCAATTAAGTTGAATTGTACAACCACCCTCAATTAAGTTTCTATTTGTCAAGTTATATCGAATGAAATTTTGTTTTGTTTTAATAATGACATCCTCTAAATCAGCGCCTGGTGTAATGATTTCTCTGCTTCCTTTTGAAGTTTAACTATGATCTTCATTGTTGGTAATGACTACTTGAGAATTTTCAACTTTACTTTTCTTCCTCATAACATTCTCATCATTAACTAGAACAGATTTATTCTTGGGCATTGTTACTTTTGGTATTTTACGACTCTTTTCCTTTCTAACATTAATTCCAATGTCATCCTTAGCAATGAAAAAATATTCTTCAGTGTCAGTTTCAACTTCCTCATCTTCAAAAGTAACCTGTCTACCTTTGCTAGATTTATCCACTATAGGCATTTTATTTTATTTTATTTTTTTATGATCCCTTAGATGTAGTTTTGTAGCATCATGAATTACTACCTTTTGTTTGTTTTCCATATCTTCTTCTAACATTGAGTAGAAACTATTGACAATATTCATAATATCATGCTCTTTGAAATGAATGCCTCCCAACATAATTGAAAGACTTTCAACAAAATTATGTCAGACAAAATATCATATGTCAATAAAAACTAGGTTATAAAAATATAATGAGACAGTTACAATAACGCAAAACACAAATATAAATAACAATACTTACGATATTTTGTATAATCTCATTTATGATTTGTTTACACAACTTTGTAGATACCTCTCTCGGTCATACAATGAATATAATAACTGATATTTAATCATTTCATGTGACTTGGGCAGTTTTGTAAGTATATAAACAATTTCACTGTCCGGTATCAAACACATGTCTATGACCTTTCCCAACACCTCATAAATTCCATTATCGTTAGGTATACTAGCATATAAATATTTCTACACATCTCTGCTTTCTTTTTCTTTCACATACCATATATTTTTGGAAGTTTCACTTCTTTTGAATTCTTCCAGTATGAAATCGTCTTCTTATCGTTTGAGGCACTTTAAAGATTTGTAGCTATCAGCTTAGGTTTTGTTTGTTCATCAGGGTTTTTTCACGATCCACCTTCAACAATCTTTGGTCTAGAAATATTCACAGAAATTTTCTTTAATGCCATTTTACTGCAAAAAAAGACACATATATCAATCAGTAAATTACTAAACAATAATAGCTTAAATTAACAAACAAAACGATAAATGATAATTAATTTGGTAAAACATAACAGTTAAAAAAAAAATTTAAAAAAATAGCCCCCTGCCACCCCACCCCGGAAATCGGCCCACGCGCCAGCCCCCCTACCCCACCTCAGTGGCACAACGACCACCCCTCCACCGTACCACAAGCCACCCCGCCCCACCCCGACAGCCCAACGGCCGGCCGGGGCAATTGACCGTTGGGTTGCCGAGGCGAGGAGGTGGGGCGGGGGTTGGGCGTCAGCCTCCCCGCCCTACCCCAGCATCCTAACGACATGCTGGGGTGGGACAGGAGGCTGGCCGCCAGCCCCCCCACACCACCTGGCAGCTCAATCACCAGCCGGGGTGGTAGTCAATTAGGCCACCAGGGTGGGGCAGGGGTGTCGGTACCCAACTCCTCGCCCCACCTCGGTGGCCCAACAGGGCCGCCACCCCAGCTGGTCATTGGGCTGTTGAGGTGGGGCGGGGGGTTGGACGTAATCCCCCTCCCCACCCGAGTGGCCCAACGGCTCGTCGGGGTGACGGGCCGTTGGGCTATCGGCGTGGCGAGCCATTGGGTCACCGGAGTGGGGCAGTGGGGCGAGGGGCTAGCCGCTAGCACCTATGGCCCCACCCTGGTGGTCCAATGGCCATCCAGGGTGGCAGGCCGTTGGGTCGCTAGGGTGGGGTAGGTGGCTAGTGCCTGACCTGTCGCCCCACCCTAACGGCCCAACGGTCGGCCATGGTGACATGCCATTGGGCCGCTTGGGTGGGTTGGGGGGGCTAGCACCCAACCCCTCGCCCCACCTCGGCGACCCAACGGTCGGCTGGGGCGACGGTCATTGGGTCGCTTGGGTGGGGCGAGGGGCTGTGTGCCAGCCCTCCACCCTACCCTAGCAACCCAACGGCTGGCTGGGGCGTTGGGGTGGGGCAGGTGGTTGGGCCCCGCCCCACCCCGACGGCTCAACGGTCGGCCAAGGCGGCGGGCCATTGGGCCGCTAGGGTGGGGCGAGTGGCTAGGTAGCCATCCCCCCTGCCCCTCCCCCATAGGCCCGTTGGGCCACCAGGAGCATGATTGAGCCCACCACGTCCACTGCGGACGTAGTGGGTAAATCTGTATCATTGAAATCTTTAAGTTCTAAAAAAAAAATCATTAAACTTATTTAATTTTAAAAATTGCACAGAGGAAAAAAAGAAATTAACCTTTCAAATGTGATAATCCTCCATTGAATATGTTGTTGATAAGAATGTAGTTACTCCACAAATTCGCTCCAAATCTTTTAACAAACCTCAAAAAACCTTGATGTGATGTAAGGAATAGTGATAATGAAATTTATTATATAGTGGAAATTACGGAATTGTTTTACCATACGGTTAATGTGGAACTAATTTTTTTTCATAAAAATTTTAACATGTAAATTTTTTTATGGCAATATAGGGAACTATGATAAAGCGAACATTACAAAATTGTTTTACAACACGGTGAACGTGGGATTAATTTGTTTTAGAAGGTTAAAACAAAAAAAAACAAAAAAACAAAAAAACAAACAAACAAAAAAACAAACAAAAAAACATTCAATTGTCTAGTAAATATTGTATAGTTTAAGTAATAAATTAATTTAGGTAAAAGATTTAGTTTACAATTTTAATTTAAAAGATTTATTTCATAAAAAAAAAAATAGTTAAATTTTTTCAATAAATTCTAGAAGAAAATTGTGGAGGGAAATACATGAAACAAAATTTTTGGAGGGAAATTTTCATTCTTTAAGCTACATATTATCATTAGGAGAGTCTACATTTGTATCATTCAACCTCTTTTGTTTGAAAGGCATGGATTCTTTTGATAGTGAAGTTTCGCTTTGTGAAGCATCAACATGTTCGTCGCGTAACAACTCTATTCATATTGATGAATATAACGAAAATTCTTCCACTATGAATAGAGAGTCAAATCTTCCACTTAGTTCTAATCCTAAGGACTATGAGAGCAACACTGATGAAAGACGAGATGAATAATTTCAAATAAATAAAGAGTCACGATTTCCACTCGGTCCTAATCCTATGGATTATGAGAGCAGCAGTGATGAAGAATTTCAAAAGAATGGAGTGTCACGGTCTCCACTTAGTCCTAATCCTATGGACTATGGCAACAGTAGTGATGAAGAGCATGATGAAGAATTTCAAAAGAATGGAGTGTCACAGTGTCCACTTAGTCCTAATCCTATGGACTATGAGAGCCGCAGTGATGAATAATTTCAAAAGAATGGAGTGTCACGGTGTCCACTTAATCCTAATCCTATGGACTATGACAGCAGCAGTGATGAAGAGCATGATGAAGAATTTCAAAAGAATGGAGTGTCACAATGTCCACTTAGTCCTAATCCTGTGGACTATGAGAGTAGCAGTGATGAAGAATTTCAAATGAATAGAGTGTCACAGTGTCCACTTAGTCCTAATCCTATGGACTATGAAAGCAACAATGATAAATAGCATGATGAATAATTTCAAAAGAATGAAGTGTCATGGTGTCCACTTAGTCCTAATTCTATGGACTATGAGAGCAGCGGTAATGAAGAGCATGATGAAGAATTTCAAACGAATAGAGTGTCACAGTGTCCACTTAGTTCTAATCCTATGGACTATGAAAGCAACAATGATGAAGAATTTCAAATGAATAGAGTGTCACAGTGTCCACTTAGTCCTAATCCTATGGACTATGAGAGCAGCAGTGATGAATATCATGATGAAGATTTTCAAATAAATAAAGAGTCACAGTTCCCATTTAGTCCTAATCATAAGGACTATGAGATCAGTAGTGACGAAGGACATGATGAAGCACTTAGTCCTAATCCTAAGGACTATGAGAGTAGCAATGAAAAAGGGCATGATGTAGAATTTTCAGTGAGTAAACAATCACATTTTCAACGTAGTCCTAATCCTATGGACTATGAGAGTAACACTGACAATGCACATGATGAAGAATATCCAACAAACAGCGAGTCAAAATTTCCATTTAGTCCTAATTCTAAGGAATATGACAATAGCACTGAAGAAGGGGAAGATGAAGAATATCCTCCAAGTTAGTATTTCAAAAGCACAGATGATCATAGTGAGGATAACATTCCTCATAATGATGATGAAAATGCTTATACAAATGATGATCCAATGATGGAGATGTTTCCAAGAAAGATTTATCGAGGAGTAGGAGCATACCTTTTCGTATCAATCCAAGATGTTCTAGTTATACAAGGGGTAGAGAAAAATATCTAACAGAAGAGTTCTATCAGCGCTCTCATTTCAAGTGAACATTGTCAAAAAGATTGCTTGAAACATATGGATTTCAAGTTTGCATTAGAGAAAAGGAAGAGATATTTGTTAATGAATAAAAGCATGCAAAGTTCATATTTAGTGAGGTGAATGCAATCTACATTTTCAGGTTATGATTATCATATTGGGTCTTTATTTATTTGTAGAAAGGCTTTCAAAATGTTTCATTCAATGGGTAATTTTCGTCTCTCAAGAATCCAAGGAAATTTGGAAAAAGATCCCACATTCTATTCATAAGTACATCATAAACGATAGTTTGGGCCATTATCAAATACTGCAATGTCATGGATGAAAGATTTCTTTTCAAAGCATGGAGAGTGTATTCCAAATAGAGAGACAATACATATTTCAGATAATTTCTCAAGATGAGAAATCTACAACTTATACAAAGAATATGCAGAAGGTCTTGAGGGACATGGTCGATTTATTACATATCAATATTTTGTGAAGGTATGGAAGAAAGAATTCAACAATGTTTGTATTCCTAAGAAGACAAGGATGGAGATTTGCAGTACATGTGCTTCTCTTAAATAAAAAAGAGATAAATGTGAAGGGTCATAAAGAGGTAAGCAGTCATAACTTTAACTTTTAAAATTGTATAGTCATCAACTATGAAAACATATTTCTTAATGACTTTTTTATGTTGTGTAGATTTCATTGTCAAAGAACTTCAAAAACATCATGAACAACAAACAAGTGAAAGGAAAAAGTTGTACAATCATCGAAAGAAGTGTTATGATAATCCGAATAAATATTTGGGTTTGATAATTGATGGTATGGACTAGAAGAAAACACTTTTAGCACATTTTGTTCGCACACCCAAAAATTTACAGGAGGAAAATTTTATTGAGTATCACTTGGTCGGTTGTATGGTCTTCAATGGGAAAATGTTGCCAAGGGTGTACTTCACGGCTCCAAATATTCATAATGATGAAAATCTGACAATAACCATAATTCATGATGTGCTTTCTCATTGGTCTGGTAATCTTCCTGAAGTTTTGTAACTACAATTGGACAACACTTGCCGTGAAAACAAAAATCAGATTGTTTTTCGATATCTAAACATGCTTGTTGAATTGAGAATTTTTCAGAAGGTAAATGTTGGTTTCATTCTTGTTGGGCACACTCATGACCATATTGCTAAGATGTTCAATCATTTTTTAGTCACATTGAGGAGGAAGGAAGTTGGGAGCTTGCCATCATTAATTGAATGTATTAAGAAATCATACATGCTAGAGCCTACTTTTAATGCATTGGAAGAAATTGTTGACATGCGAAGGTTTATTCTAGGATCGCATGGTGAGGAGAAATGCATTGAAAAACTTAATGACATTAGCTTCCAACATCAATTTCGTATCAAAAAAATTGATAGGAAAACACTAATATGGGGCAAGAAGTATTCAACTACTACAGAATGGACATCGTCATCAAGTTTAGAATTTTTGAAGTTCATTCCATATCATCCAATATTTGCATCAACTATATTGTTATTACAATTAGTTGCTGAAGTTCATAATGCACGCAAACATAATAGAGATATATATTATTTTGATTGCTTAGAAGAAATTAAAAAATGTATTAGATTTACATATTAGTACTTTGATATTGTTGATTCAGTTTGGTGGGAGTTCTTTTTCAATAATCAAAGTGATATTATTTCAAGAACAACAAATTAAGATATACCTTTGAAAAATCCATTTATTTGGCCACAAAATGTGTTAAATGAACATGAGGAAAGAAACATTATTGAACAACAACAATCTCAAGGTATTATTAATTCTTCATAGGCAAAGGAAAGAGAGATATATATTGTTTTCAAAAGATCTCGTGCATAACGTGAAGCCTTGGAAGACCTTTATAGGGGTTCAGTATAGGATATTAAGGAGGGTTGCATGATCAAAGTGCTAATAGATGGAGATCCCAATGGCTATCCATTCCGGGTTGCTAAGGTTATAAAGGTCATTACAAAAAATGAAGATGTTATAGGTGTTGAAGTACATTGGTATGCCACAAATACACACCCATTCGATGGTGTGTAAAAGCCAGAAATGGTAGTTGATAAAAAAATTGGCGGAAAGAGAAAAATAAATGGTACAAATATAAATCGTCACTGCACAAACCTCTTAAAATAAGAGGATGTTGACATACTTGTTTATGACTTCAATTTAACAAAGAGAGGAACTCTTCGCTTCAAGATGATAAAGATTATGAAACAGTTGTTACCAGAAGGAACAATGTTGAGATGGGAGTCTGCTAAAACCAGTCATAGATCTAGAAGAATTTTGAAACCTGAAATGGTGGGCATGCATGTGGACTCAGATGGGGCACTAGTTGATGAAAGAGAAGAATATGGAAACCCTTCATCTGCATCGAGTCATTCATCTGAAGATGTGAATTCTAATGGTGTGCAAGAAAATATGAGCGATTTGAATAATTGTCTAAGATGGTTTATATAATTGATGTTTGCATCATATCTTGAAATAAAAAATTTGATTTCCATATGGTGTTAAACCAGAAGTTATGAGTCATTTTTATGTTGTTGGATTATATGTTTTAATTATGACAATTTTTATTGTTTAGAATATCTAAAATGCAACCATAACTTTTTTTTTTTTTGAAATGGTCGGTTGCTATATATTAATTTCTGAAAAAAAAAAATAGGGATTTCGAATCCTCTGGTACAAAGATTTTGCAGACTGAAAGAGAGCAAGGGGTTTACAAAAAGTGGCTACCCCCTTGGTTCTTGGTTTGCCTTGTTTGCTACTATTAAAAACAACACTACTATAGATTCTAATAAAGGAGGATAACAAAAAGATACATTTGAATTTCATTCAGTCAATCATAATGTGTTGGATGTGACGAGCTGTTGATTCCTCTGGGTTGTTGTCTTTGGCTTGTTGTTTGACGCTTGAAGAGCTTGAGGCAGTAGTGATCTTTTCCATCATGAATTTCAGGATGGAAATTGACTCTTCTGCATGGGTGCAATGGTTGGTGAGTTGCCTGAATTGCTCTTCGAGAGAGGCCGCCTTGTGCATAAAGAGCTGGATTTCTGCTTTGTATTTTTCTGTGTTAATTCGGTCCTGCTCAAAAAGCCTCCTGCTTTGTTCATCAAGACGCCTGTCATGATCTTCTATTCTTGCTTCCAAAAGGATTTGTTTTCTGTCTAACATTGACTGCTGAGTCCTGATTTCTTCTAACTCAGCTTGCATATCAGCACAATGGAAACAATCCTCACTGCGCGCCATTGGGGAGTGTAAATTGCAGATGGAGAGGTAGGTGAAAACTGGGGCCAAATAGGCGGGAGAGATATGAGCGTTACAGACGTGATAATGAGTTCTGTGAGTACTGACAAGAGTAGGAGAGAATCCCGCGATCAGAGCAGCGGTTATAGATGAGAGTTTGAGAAAAGATGCTGAGATGAGAAAGGGCTGGAGACAGACCAGAGATCGGATGAAAGGAAGGGCGACAGGGTAGAAGGGAGTGTATGAGGCGAGGGAATAGAGAGGGGGAAGAGATGAATAGAACTCGCAGCAGGGATTGACAGAGGGAAAAGGATGGAGATCGAGGATGAAGGAAGCAGGGAGAGCAGAGCTAACCGAGAAGAGATGAAGAGAGGAGAGCACAAAATGAGTTGTAGTAGGCACTGCTGAACCAGACACTTTGTTGTTTCGAACTTGGGCTACCCTGTGAATCACTGCAATAGGAGTTAGAGTAAAACTAAGCAGATTAAAAAGAGGCAATACCGGTGATTCTTTCCTTCTGAGACGCAGAGTATCGCTCCTTCTGAGACGCTGGGTAAGGGAGCCAGCTTCCAACAGATGATGCTGCGCGGCCTCTTGATCGTATTGCTTGATGCTTGGGATGTTGGTGCTAATATTTATAGTATGGTTTGAATAGTAGGTAAGATGCCCGATTAGAGTCGTGGTCATGGGAGTAGTGTGGCTCAGTCCCAAATCTTTCAGGTAATCACCATTTGTTATGACTTCAAGCCTTGTGCCGGTACTGTGATGAGTAAGATTTCCTGGAAGACAGACGATTGCCTCAATCGAGGTTCGAAAGTGACTGGATGGGCGTTGTCTTCCTTATGCAGATTGTCCTGTTACTGAGTAGATCATGCCCTTCGCACATTTGAGGATCACGCGAATCTGGGTTGTACCTGGATTTCTCTGAGTCATGGCAGGGGTTGGAAGGCTTCTCTATTGTTGTGCCTTAACACTCCTTCTTGCTTTCCTACTGCATTGTTCGCACATTTATCTGCTTTCATATTTAGTGTGCGAAGGATATGATAGAACTTGATGTATTCAAAATGCGTGAGGAGGAGTTTGATGCGCTTAATGTGTTGCTGGAGATTGCTGTTGGGAGAGCGCTGGTTGTAATTCATAAAGCGAATTATTATTGTGGAGTCTCCAAAAACTAATGCCTTTCTAATGCCCAAATTTTTTAATTGAATTAGACCTTGGTAGAGAGCTAATGCCTCTGCAATGTTGTTTGTTTTCCTTCCCAAGCTCCATTCATAGCTGCAGATTTCATTTCCAAACTCATTTGTGATCACTCCTCCCGCTCCTGCTGGTCCTGGATTGGACTTTGAAGCCCCATCAAAGTGTAGAGTAGGACAGTTGCTTCTCTGAATCCATAGCTTGTAATCCTTTGCTGGAAGTCTGATCTCCCATTCCCTTGCTTGGATTTGCTTCTGTTTGTCAGTTTTCTGAGAATCTTGTTGATGACCAGGTCTATCTAAAATGTGCCTGAGAACTGATCTTTCTTCCACTGCATAGTCTGCTGCTTGTATTTTCCCTTTATACTTTGCTGCTATTGTCTCTTGTGCCAATGTGTGGGCTTTATTGCTTGTCATTCGAACATTGCTCTCCTTGTTTTGGAAGATCTTTTTGTTTCTTGTAAGCCAGATTTTCCAGAGAAGATTATGAGGAATGATATCCCAGATTCTTTTTACGATCTTGCTTCTCTTATCTCTCCATGGACAGTTTTTCCTCCATTCAAGGATTGTTTCTGAGATGCTCTGTTGGGGTTGCCAATTTATGTTGCCCAAGGAGGACAAATTGATCCAGCATCTCTTGGCGAAGGGACAGTCCAGAAACAAGTGTTGAATTGTTTCCTCAGCTGAGCCGCAGTTGGGGCATCTTGAAGGACCGATAATCCCTCTCTTTTTTAAGTTTTCAGCTGTGAGGACTTTTCCCTTTAGCAGCAGCCAGATGAAGAATTTGATTTTGGGAATTGCCTCCGAATTCCAAATTATCCGCCAGTGATTCCATATGGGGATCTGATAAGTGTCATTACAGATGTGGTGATATCCAGACTTGATAGTATAGCTTGAGCCCGTGGGGTCCCATCGAAATCTGTCTGCAGCTCCTTTTTTAATGGGGGCTCTGTTTTGAAGATTATTTTGGAGGGCTTTGAGGCTTGGTTCTAAAGCTGGTGGAGTGGCTGGAAAATCCCATTTAATCCAAGCTCCAATGCTGACATCCCATTTTGATATTTGGGCTAGTCTCTGAATGCCTTTACAATTGAGGTGATGGATGAAGGGGATGGCTTCTTCAATTGTATTTAAAGGAGGGAGACCCATTATCTTGTATGAAGCATAGTCGATGCTATCCCCTCCTCCCGAGATCTTTGAAGTATTTTGAATGAGAAGGGGAATTGCTTTCTTGCAGAGCTGCCAAATTTTGGTAGCATCTCTATTGGGAATGTCTGTTTCAAGGAGTCTTTGCCTTTTGCTGTTGAGGTATTTGCATTCTAATACCTGTTTCCACCAGGCTTTGGGCTCATTGATTAGCCTCCAAGCTATTTTGATCCCAAATGCCAAATTTAGGATTTTGGGGGTTCTAATTCCCAAACCACCTCTGTCCTGGGATTGGATTACACTTTTCCAGCTTACCAAATTAAATCTATTTTTTTCTTTTTTCCCTCCTTGCCATAAGAAGTTTCGGAGGGCGATTTCTAGCTTATGATGAAATGTAGCAGGAGCTTGATAAAGAGTAAATCGATAAAGAGGAAGGGAGGAGATACCAGATTTGAGGAGAATTATTTTGCCTACTGGATTGAGCCATTGGGTTCCCCATTGTTGGATCTTCCGCTTGACTTTGTCAATTATTTCATTCCATGTAGTAGCCTTTAATGGACCCATACTCACCAGCATCCCAAGGTAGGTGAAGTGGTCCCAGTTTGCTTTGCAGGCAACTCCAAAGATGCTGGCTATGCTGTGAGCGGTTTGATTGGAGATATTCCAGCCATAGATACAACTTTTATGGAAATTGATCTCTCCCCCCGAGTACTCCATAAATTGATCAAGGAGAGTTTTGAAACGCCTTGCAATGGTAGTGGATGCTCCCCCAATCAAAAGGGTATCATCAGCGAATTGGGAGTGATTGATGTTCTTGACTCCATTTCCGAATTTGATGCCTGAGATGAGGCCAACTCTTCTGTTGTGGTCTAGGGCTCTACTAAAGGATTCAGCCATCAGGGTAAAGAGATAAGGGGAGAGGGGGCAGCCTTGCCTTAACCCTCGGGAGGATTGGAAGGCTTCACAAGGGCGCCCATTAATCAAAGGAGAAATCCAAGGGCCTGAAATGCAAGCTGCAATGGTACTGATGAAGGCATAATTGAATCCCATTTTTCTCAAAACAGCGAACAGGAAGGAGTGTCTTACTCGGTCAAAAGCGTTGGCTAAGTCGAGCTTGAGAACAAAACCTTTCTCTTGCCTTGTTGTGCTAGAGTGAATAGCTTCTTGGACCAAGGTAATTGAGTCGTGGATTTGCCTATTAGAAAGGAAACCTCCTTGGTTTTCTGAGATAAGGGAAGGAAGGAGGGGTTGGAGTCTAGAGGCTATGATTTTCGTGAAAATCTTATATGAGGTGTTACACAGAGAGATTGGACGGAACCTGGAGAAGGATGTGGGTCTATTTTCCTTGGGGATGAGGGCAAGGAAGGTTGAGTTTGTGAAGCCCCCCATTTTCCCTTTTCTTTGAATTCCCCGCAGCATCTTTGCAAGGTCTTTTTTAATTAAGTGTCAATGATCCCTGTAGAAATTAATTGGAAAGCCATCTGGGCCTGGAGACTTGTCCGGTTGTAGGGTCCAAATGGCTTTTCTGATTTCCTCCTCCGTTATTTCTCGATTTAGACTGTCATTCGCCTCTTGAGAAATGCCTTTTGGTAGGTGTTGTAACAGCGCAGCATAGTCAGATTCTTCTTGATTTTCCATAAGGAGGCTTTTGAAGTGGAGGGAGGAAGCTCTTTTAATGGATTCTTGGTCATTATGGTGGCTGCCTTGACTGTCTGTAATTGCATTAACATTGTTCCTTGCCTTCCTGACTGTGGCTTGCTTGTGAAAGTAAGCCGTGTTTTTGTCTCCTTCTTTCAGCCACAACTGTCTTGATTTAATTCTCCACTTGATTTCTTCCTCTCTCTTAATGCGCATTATCTGCCCTTGAGCTTCCCATTCCTTATTTTTTAGCTGGTGTGTGAACCCTTGATGCTCAATTTGATTTTGAATCTCCTCCAAGTCTTGCTGTAATTTTTTTTTAATCTTTTCTGGCTCTTGATAACTGACTTTAGCCCAGTCTTTGAGAGCTTTCCTTGTGTTTTTAATTTTCGTTTCCCAGATATAGCTAGGAGAGCCTTCAACGTGATGTTTCCAAGTTGCTTCTATAATAGTTGCAGCTTCATCGTTGCTTCGCCAGAGGGGATTATACCTGAACGGAATCGGTCCCAGCTGAGAATGGGAGTCCAGCGTAAGGAGAATGGGAAAGTGGTCCGAGGCCGTAGAGTTGAGAACTTTTGTGTGGCCCGCAGCAAAGGAGGACAGCAAGGAGATATTTACCAGAATTCTATCCAGTCGTTCCATGATATTGCCTGGCCCCAACCTTCTATTATTCCAAGTGTATTTTCGATTTTTTGGGATAATGTCTATCAACTCGTGATCAAACATTATTCCTTCCAGCTGGCTTCTGAAGGGGTCGTGGAGGAAGTTGCCCCCTCTTTTCTCATTTGCGTGGAGGACTTAGTTGAAGTCTCCAGCGAGAATGATATTTGGGTTCTGCTCATTATCTATGTCTTCTTTCAATTCTTTCCAACACTGCTCCTTTTCTCGATACTGATTGGGGATATAGACATTGTAAATGATGAGATCACAGCTCTCATCTTTGTGGCTTACATTAATCCTTAACCAGTTTTGATTGAGAAAAGATGACTTACAATCCCAGTGTTGGTTGTTCCACATGACTGTAATTCCTCCAGATGCTCCTCTGGAGTCGCTGCTGGTCCCTGAGAAATTTTTTTGAGCATCTACAATTTTCTGCATTTCACTTTGACTTTGTTTGGTTTCTTGAATCAGAATAATTGCAGGTCTTTCTGTTTGGAGAAGATCTCGTAGGGCAGCTGATTTGGAGGGGTGCCCCATGCCCCTACTGTTCCAAGATAAGAGCTTCATCATGGGGCATTTAAGCGAGGAGGTGCTCGCCTCTCATGTTCTTTTCCTGATGATTCTTTCTCTTGGGATCCTGTCATGAAGGAGTCCATTGGAGTTTGGATCCCGAGGGCGATATCCTTTTGCGTGCTTTCTTCACGGTGCTGTTTAGCTGTCTTTCTCCCTGGTCCAAGTTTCTTATGGAGGTCACTTGAGGCGCCAATATCTTTGGAAGAACTTCTAGTGGATCTGGGAGGGGAGGGTCAGAGGAGGGCTGAGAGAGAATCGAGGTAATTATGGGGGGATCGGACAGATCAAGGGAGGGCTGCTCAGATTGGGGATCTTCAGATGATAAAATAAGAAAAGGGTTGGAGGATGAAGGGAAGGGGGGGTCTTGTGTAGGGCCAGAAGGTTTGGAAGGAGGCGGATTGGGGGGAAGGGAGGAAGAGCCCGGATGTTCAGAGGAAGGTTCAGGTTTGGACGGGGGTGCTGCTTTCTTCTTTTTCACAGTTTCCCATTGTCCTCCTTGGTCTTCTGATTCCAAATTGGTTACCTTAGTGCATCTATTAGCGAAATGACCGTATTCATGACATACCTTGCATTTGAAGGGTATTTGCTCATAGTCTAGCTGTTGTATGTAGCTCCATTCGTCCACCTTCAGCTTGATGGCCTCCGGCAGTCCTTTCCCGAGGTCTACTTCTACGCAGATCCTTGCACAGGCTTGCATGTTGTCTTTGGGCTCGCTTCTGTCAATGTATTTTCCTACTGCATTCCCGATTGCTTTGACCGATTCGTCTCCCCAGCAATGCAAGGGCAGATGGGGAAGACGGACCCAAACCGGAACCGCATTAGGGATGTCTAGCTCATAATCGAAATCAGGGGTCCATTTGTTGAGATATAACCCTCGCGAATCCATGAAATAGGGCCCATTCCTAAATATCAGATCCTTGTCTTCTTTGGTTTCAAAATGAAAGGTATAGTAGCCTTTGCCACATAAACGAATTGAAATCTTTCCTTGTATTTTATCGGACCAGTTTCTTTCCACCCATCGCTGGACTGTCTTTGGAGAAGGCCATAAGCCTGTGAACTGTCCTATGAGGCCTTTTTCTGCTAGAGATAGAGCTACCATTCGAGGGAGAGATGGAGGCAGCTGCACTTCTTGAAGAATATCCAGCTTCTTGACAAATTTCGAAGTTGATGGTTTCGGTCGGGCAGGGGGAAGAGACTTTACCAGATCAGAAAATGCTTTCTCCGCATCCCCCAGAGAAGGATCTAGATGGGCCATGGCTGAAGCCAAGGCCCTGAGAACAGGCCGAGGCGGCGGCGCAGCAGCAGCTCGCAGAGTGCTAGGTCTTCGTCTTCGCTCCGCTCCAGCTCCAGCTCCCGCGCGATTAAATGCAACCATAACTTAGAGATATAATGTATGTTTCATTCAATCTACAAATAATGACATTTTGATTAATTTAATCATGTAATTTGTTCATAATGTTATGGTTTTTTAATTTTATGGTTGAAAATTTTCCATTTTTTTTGTATCTTTAATATTATGGTTGAAAACAGTTAGAATTTTAGCGATCTTTAGAGTCATGTTATTATATGTTTAACAACATGGATGAAAACTGATAGAATTTTAATGTGTTTCAGATCCCATTATTTTATCTCTATCGTCATTACTAAAACATGATGAAATTATACTTAGGAGAGAAAAATGTTATTCTACTAAAAACATTAGTGTGTTTTCTTCCTAATAAACCACTGTTTTTTTGCACAAAAAATTTTGGTTTTACTGGCATTTTTTAATAATGTTGAAAATTGACCCTAAAAAAAACCATCCTTCCAGTATACACACTTTTTTTTTAGCACTATTTTTTATTTTTTTGGGGGTTTTTTGGCCAAAGTTCCCATTTTGATTTTATAGTTCTCATTTCAAAGTTTACGTTGTTCTCCATTGGCGCAGTTATCTGTGCATACCCCTGTTGTATTTTTCAACAACCCCCCCATTTATTGATTTAATAGTTAATATTCTATTGATAAATGGGGACCCTTTATAAATATTCTCCAAAAAACTTAGGACTTAAGAGCTTCCTTTTTGAATTATTAGAAATAAATTTATAAATAAACATAACGTATCAAGACAAAATCCCTTTGTGACTAGCTATTCTCGCTTTATCGCATATCGTCGGATCATGTGTGTCAAAGGTTAATTAACAATCGGGATCTGTGAATTGCAATAAGAGGGACCACCGTAATAGACTTATGGTATCATTAAACTTCTCATTAAAACTAAAGCTTAAAGTATTTCTTACAAAATAAAGTACCTATCGCAATCACATAGCAGCATCCACAAAAGCACAAACAATCATAACCTTTAGAATACGCGACTTGCGATATTGTGACATAACAAGCCGAACACTCATCGCATCGCGGTGCTTACACAAAGGCCAAGCTTGTGAACCATGAAAGGTTGTGAAATGCGATATGGCTCAGACCCAATGGAAATATGCGAAAATTGTTATAACTTAGGTTAGGTTTGGCGCATAATAAAAAGTCACTTTATGCAATAAGTATTCATTCAAGCAAAATACACTCAAAATGATAAAAGGTACTCCACTCACATCGCATGTCGCAAAATTCTAAATAACTTCGAAATAACGCATAACTGAAAGTGATATGTTGCGATTTGCGATATTGCGATAATCTTTATCGCAATCGCATAATCGACATCACATATTTCAAACTCATCAACTTGAAGTTTTCCTTACACATTTGTGATGCGATGGCTTAAATGAATAATAAAAGATCTTACTACATATTTAATGAGTTTTAATGTCATTTATGCTTGAAACGGCTCGACGTGATGATATCTTTCATTTTCATTTTCGAATAAAATCTTCTTCCTTGTCACCTTTCAGAATTAACTGTATCATTGCATTTTCACTATCATTTTCGCTCCGTGTGTTTATCCGATAATCTCCCTTGCTCAATTTCAGGGAACCTCTGAAGGAAACAACATTTGAAAATATAGTGAAGAAGGGAAAAACTACTTCATCTGAGAAATCAGACATGACACCACTCTTCTGTGATACCACCGCAACAAAGATGGAGGAACCACATCATGGGAAGCCATGTATAACCTACCGGAAGAGGAGAAATCTAGGCCACTAGAAACAAAGGCAACAACTGATATCGAAGAATCATCTGACGCTTCCTAATTTGAGGTAGCATGTTTTGTTTTACACAGAATAGCTGCAAGATGCAAGATATTACCATACATAGATATGGTAAAATGGGTGATTGATAATGTGAATATCTCAGACAAAACTTTTAGGAATGCAAGACATGAGGTCATGGGGTCTTTCACACCAGAAACATTGCGCGAGATGTACTATCTACCAAAGCCTCGAAAGCTCTATGACAAAGATTTCCTTGAGCATTCTTCCAAAGAGAATGAGGACCCATTGGACGTTACACATACCTGGAGGTCAGGCTCAGGCAAATTCAAACAGGAGAAATCTGGTATGTACCTAATCGCATCCCTCTTAGCCCCACATAATTTCACAGTTGCGATGATGTGTAGGTTATTTGGTAAAGATGATAGTACCAAATTTTCTATAAAGTGGCTTCCATTAATTGATGTAGGGGTTAACGCAATGATTATGAATTGGAGGTATATTTTATCAGACAATTTAGCTATGGCTATTAGGGAATATAGGAAAAATAGAAGTATTTCCTGAAGAATTATTCCCCCTTTTTATATGAGCGCTTATGTAATGGATGCCATTTGTTTTTGCTCTCAATTTCCAAACATGGGTTATAGAACCCTCTCCCCATCCATGTGTATCATAAAATATTGTGGGAATCCCAATTTTATTCCCATTTTTACAAAATATGCCATGGTATTATGCTTCCTATTTATAAAACCATTTTTGTTAAATCGGCCTCCAGGCTTTCCAAAGAAGCCAAGATAGACATCTTTCCAGTCGTAAGATGGTTCAGTGAAAAAAAAATCACTTATATCAGAGTTTTTGGGAGCATTGCAGCTCCACATGTCCTCCCATAATATGTTTTGGACAAGCAATTGGCAAGAGAGATAGCTTACTAGACAACAGGGGATGGTTTAACAAAATTCCTGAGATAGCAAAAGAAATCCATTTGGCTAACCTTCCCATTACAATGTGGTGCTTTCACACTACATGACTACGGGCATGCAATAAAAGAAGTAGAGAATATTATATCTCTAAAATTGGCCACAGTTCTAGGGTGACAGTGTGACCCAAATCAAGTTGCTAAAGACTTCACCACCATTGTTAAAGTCATATAGTTTACTCATGAAGAGGATCCATTTGATGACCTATTTCAATGAGCCAAATCATTTGCACAGGTCCTACATTTAGCATCATTACACTTAAACCCAAATGATATTAATGCTTTTCAGGTATATAAGAATAAAAGATTGTTAAAGGTCCCATTGGACCTATTACAAATTGAACCAATAAGAGAACCGACTCCTAGCGTGAGCCTGGAGGGAAGTTCAAAGGAAAATTATGATGAGGAAACACAAGAGAAATCAACTCATGAGTCAGAACAGTCAGAGCAACAATCTTAGAATGGAAAAGGGATTCCTAATAAATATTCTGAGAAATATACAGAAGGAAATACTAAGGAAACGGACGAACAGGCCTTGGCCAACAAACAGATAGAGGTCAGCTCCACTTCAGCGCAAACAGGGAAGATTCTAGTCATTGACCTAGACAAGGAGTGGGAGAAATTCAATCAGAAGCTCCAAACATGCACAAGTCTTGAGGAAACATGTGGATTTCAAACCCCCAAATGGAATCAACACAAATAAAATCCAAGAGACAACATAGCAAGAGGCTACAAACACTCAAGATATTGAGCTTATTCCTGCTTTTACCACTTCTGAAATTGTCTTAAAAATTGAAGAGATACCTCCACTCGACATATTTTATAGCCCTACACATAAGCTCATAGTTAAAATACAAAGAATGAAGAGAAAATTAGACACCACGGTTGTTGCAACTCTAGAGAACAAATCAATGGAATTTGTGTGGAAAGACACTCCTGTTGACCCATAAAAAAACCTTACGAAGTTGTCACAGTTTGTAGGAGACTATGCCACAATGACCATTGATAAAGAAATAGAAGTCTGGCTGCCACTAAAATAAAAAGAATAGAGAATTCTTTTGCTTGAACAACAATTATAACAAGAGAAAACCAATCAGAAAACAGAACAGCAGGTAGCTCAACTTCAGAGGGAATTCAAGCAAATGAGGTTACAACACCACACAAGCATATCATAAAAGGACTCACATATTCTCCAAATGTAGGCCATGGTAGATATATTTAAATATAACCCTCACATAGATGAGTTCATCAAAGAAGCAATCAAGCTAAATTCCCTATTGATACAGCAACAAGAGATGTTCTGCCAGAAAATCTCATAGATCAATCCTTACTATGAGACAAGTGATAAATTGACAAACCAAGTGATTGATATGAGGTTTGAATATGAATAAATCCATAAAAATATTAATTAATTTATTACCTGGAAGGAATCTGATGAGGGAAGAAAGGTTGATCTACCAAAAATAGAAGAATCCCACAAAGACATTCTATTTGTAGATTGGGATGCACAATTAAAGCAGGCAGCAAGTGCACCAAACAATATAATTTAGGTTGTTAATGAAAAGCTCCATAGTGCCAACCTTGTCAAAGAATGCATGCCAGGAGCTCTCCCTGATATCAAACAGCTGGAACAACAATGGAAACAAACAACTCAAACCAAAGAAGAAGCAATCAAACAACTGACAAAACAGGATTGGGAGACATATTGGTAGTGTTTCGTAAAACCACATAGTCAATGGATGACTTTGCAATGCTTAACTATCTCTGCACAAAAAATGGTGCTAGCTCTGTCAGATGCCATATTTATAGGACAGTTAAAATCTAAAATCGGCCAGCTGCCCCGGGTCAAACCAATGATCAATATTTGCAATATCAAAGATAAATTTAGTCGACTAAGATAATTCAAGTTGAAAGAAGCTTGTCATTAATTTAATTATATTTTTAGTTTTATTTTTTCTTACTTTGAGGAAGGTTGTTTGAAACCTCTTCAACTTTTTTTGTAATAATATATTTTTGAGGCATATATTATAGTATTTAAACCCCTCTCATGCATTTAGAGAGGGGTCCGGGATTTTATCAAAAACACTTTACAAGACATTACACTTTTGTATTTTTGTGAAGGTTTTGATGAAATTATTGGAACATGATCTATTTTTCTTTGAATATCGAAGCATACTCTACTGAAATTACACTTTTGTACTCTTAGAGTGTATTTGATTGGATGAAAGTGGATCAGTATTGTTGAGCCCATGAGCAGGACCTTTCATATATGGTACTTTTATCATATGACCATGTTTTATTTATGCATTAGAAATACTCTTTCTTTGATTGTCTTATGTGTGAAAATCTGAGTTATAATTTTACATTATTGCACTTTTGTATGATGTTTCAGCTCTGATTTTGTATTGAATACGTGAACAATTATCATACGTGATAAAGTTTTCTTAATTGTTTTGTCTAACTATTGATCCAAAATAATTATCATTAATGATTTCATTTCTTATGGCAGTTGAATGATCTTTATTACCAATGGCATTGAGACATCTTTGTAGATCACATATCATAGTTTATTTATGGGTATATTTATAGTCAGATAATGTTAGATTAAGATATTTGCATGTGTTTATTATTTAGATTATATTATACTTAGTTGAATCATTCTCCATTATATACTCTCTCGGAAATTGGTCCCATTATCCCCAGTTGGAGCCACTATACCAACGGAAAAGGAGTTTCTTTTAAGGTTTGGTCCGGGTGGTTATCCCCCATGTTGTCATAGCAAATTTTGAGGCTTCAACATTTTGGCGCTAGAAGGAGGGCCTGACTGTGAATGGCAAGAAAATCTAAATTAGAAAGCTATTCTAAGAGTAAAACTCCCTTAGAATCACCGTTGACTTCTCGGTCACATTCCAAATACTCAAATCCTAAACGTGAAGTTGTTAAGAAATCTTTACAATCCACTAGTGTTTCTCCAAGGAAATTAGATCAACCTTCTTGTTTAGAAACTCCCAAAGTTCAATCTTTAATTCAAAACCAAGAAAGGAGCATTGGACAACAGTGAAGCGGGTTTTCAGGTATTTGTGTGGCACTAGTGATTATGGTTTGTGCTACCAAGGAAGACAGGATTGGACAGAGTGTTGGATATTCGTGGCTTTGTTGATGCAAACTGGGTTGGAGATCTGGATCAGAGATCTACAAGTGGGTATGTGTTTAACCTATTTGGAGGTGCAGTCAATTAGATGAGTAAGAAACAATCTATAGTGGCACTATCAACTACAGAGGCAGAATACATGGCAGCCACTCGTGCAAGCAAGGAAGTAGTTTGGTTGCAAAGATTGTGTTCAAATATGGGGTTAGTACAGGGAGCTATAAGGATAGATTATGTTATGGAACCGGCTTAAGAAAAGATAGAAAAGATAGATCAACGCCTTAGAATTTAGCCTCTTCGAGGAGGAAACCTCCTTTACATTACATAAATGAACAATTCTTGGATGATTCAAATGATAAAACCTCCTTTCTATATATAGGAGTCTAAGGAGTCACAATATAACCCAGTCGACCTAACAAGAATAATATAAAGCCACAAAAATAACAATAGAGGGATTCTATGGGGCCTAGTAATAACAATATGGGGACAGTAGGGGCACAACAATATTAATAAGGGGTACAATTATAGTAGTAATGGGGTAATCACTAGTATTATAGGGACTCAACATGCCCCTCTCCTTCAAAAAAGTGTTGTCCTCAACGCTTGAGTAGTTCTGGATGCTTCTGTATAAAATTTTCATCCTCCCATGTGGAATCTTCAGCAGATAAGTTCTTCCACTTGATAAGATACTCTGAAATTGATCGATTTCGTAGCCGTCGAGTTCTTATTTCTGTGACTGCTTCTGGTTCCAATATAATTTTTCCTTCCTCATCAAGTTCTGGCAATATTGTTTGAACTGGGAGCTTATCGCCTATAACCTTCTTTAAACGTGAAACATGGAAAACTAGGTGCAATCGAGAAGTCGCATAAAGCTCTAATTTGTATGCCATAGTACCAATCTTTTGCAACACCTTGTATGGACCATAATACTTTGGTGATAATTTATTATCCTTCTTAGCTTGCTTGAGGGACATTTGCTTATATGTTTGTAGCCTTAAGAATACCCAATCACCTACATCAAAACTTCTTTCACTGTGATGTTGATCTGTCTGTTGTTTCATTCTATTCTGTGCCAACACAAGGTTATCCTTTAAGAGTTGGAGGACTTGTTGTTGATGTTCGATGTGATGTTCGACTCCTTGAACCTTGGAATTTTCTCTTAAATATGATGTGATGGATGGTGGCTAATACCCATAAAGTGCCATAAATGGGGTCGTTTTTGTTGTTGTATGGAAGGAAGTGTTATACCACCATTCAGCCAGAAGCAACCATTTGACCCATTGTGTCTGTTTATCAGATACAAAGCAACGAACATATCCTTCCAAACATTTGTTTACTATCTCAGTTTTCCCATCAGATTGAGGATGATAAGATGAGCTATGAGCTAACTGTGTTCCAAGACAGCAAAATAATTATGTCCAAAAATTTCCAGTGAGAATGGAATCTCTGTCACTTACAATAATCTTTGGGTTTCCATGTAGCTTTTGAATTGGTTCCATAAATGCACTAGAAACTGTATTGGCTTTAAATGGATGTGATAATGCACAAAAGTGTGCATACTTAGTAAGTATGTCAACTACCACCATGATAACACTCTTTCCCTCAGACTTGGGTAAACCTGTGATAAAACCCATTGAAACCTCCTCCCAACGTTGGCTTGGAATGGATAAAGGTTGTAATAGACCTGGTGTCTTAATTGTTTCAACTTTATTTTGCTGGCAAACCAAACATTTTGCCACAAACTTTTGAATATTTGGTTTAAGCCCCTCCGAAAAAAATTCCTTCTTAACCCTGTGGTAATTTTTTAAAAATCCCGAGTGCCCTCCTAAGGGAGAAGTGTGCAATTCCATAAGAATCTTTTGTTTTAGCTGGGAATTCTTACAAAGGTATAAGCGATCTTTGTACCATAACAAATCATTTTTCCAACGAAATGAATCAGATGTACTAGAATCTTGTTGTAACTTTCGAATAAGTGCCCACACTTCTTCATAATTTTTCCATTCCTCCCTTGCTTCATTTATCCAATCTGATTGGATAATAGAAATGGTGCACAAGAATGGTTCCACATCCTCGTCCTTTCTTGAGAGTGCATCTACCACCAAATTTTGCTTCCCTTTTTTGTAGATGATTTCAAAGTCATAACCCAACATCTTTGTGACCCACTTTTGTTGCTCTTCAAAGGATAATCTTTGTTCTAAAAAGTATTTAAGGCTATCATGATCCGTTTTTACCTTGAAGTGTCTTCCCATTAGGTAGGGTCGCCATTTCTTAAGTGCATGGAGTATTGCCAACATTTCCTTCTCATAAATAGCATTGTGTAAAAACTTTCCCTTGATTAGACGACTTTCAAAAGCAATGGGTCTTTCATCTTGCATTAAAACATCATCAATTCCATTTCCTGAAGCATCACATTCCACAATAAATATTTTTGTGAAGTTCGGTGTAGCTAAGACATGTGCTTGGCACATTTCCTCTTTAGGATGTTCGAAGGCCTTTGTTGCTTTTGGAGTCCATGAAAATGCATCTTTCTTCAATAGTGTTGTTAGAGGTGCTCTATTCTCCCATAATTCTTAACAAACTTGCGATAATACCCTGTCAACTTGAGAAATCCTCGCAGATGCTTTATGGAT